>JAIPRL010002257.1:18820-63302 GCA_025469235.1 Pemphigus obesinymphae | reverse complement strand
GCTTTTTTTTTTTTTTTTTTTTTTTTGTCAAATCTATAAACAATAATATTATGTTCTCCGAGAACGTCTCTCGTGTAATAGTATACTTACAAAGATATTGTATGAGAGCAAAAAGATATTTTTAACGGTAAACTTCGCATCTATAGAAGATAAATTGCCGACTCCGGTGGAACAATACTATTTGCTGAGAACTTATTTCGTATACCTATACTGCTCTCATAAGTAAAACTTTGAAGTATATATATAATTATATTGTTTATTGTCTTTGTGTATGTTTTAAAAACAAGCATACAATATAGGGAAAACCTATGAAATGTACTTGTAACTTTGTTCAAGACGTTTTACTCTTCGGGTGTAAATGTACACACCTGTAATAAAAACAAATCATTTATCCGAAAGATAAAATGTGTGTAAACCTAAGTGTAAATAATCGATGAGTATCACGTAAACTACTAATTTGTATATAAAAAAAAAAAAATAAAAATCGTATGTGAAACCTAAATGGATACAAATTATTACAAATTTCGGTTTTCACGACTTTGCGGAGCTTAAACGCTTGATGTAATAGCTTATAATATAATGTGTACATAATACATTAATATTTGGTTATTTTATTGAGGGCAGGACGTTTGGACGAATTTTCAAAAATCATGATCTGTTTACTATCAATACCTCGTAAAATTAATTAAATTTATTATTATAAAAATGCGATTAAAAATTTTCAGGGAGATGGTTGGGCACAACGAGCCGCGTTCATTACGCTCGCTCGTGTCCACAATTAAATCTAAAATATCCGCCAATTTATTGTAAAAATACTATATTTGGAGTGAGTTTTACGTCGTCAAATACCCGATGTATGTATTTCTTTCGGTCGAGTATATAAATCAGGCCGGATCACTCGAACGGTTAAATTCGAAAATGCCCCCTCCCCCCGATTTGCTGGTAAATGCCACGTAAATAAAAGATAATATATTGGTCCAAAAGGGCACTGATGAATATACTCATCGCGTTTGTCGTTATCATTGTTATCAAACTGATTATTTCACGTTTGGGCGTATAAAACACGTATTCTCAACAATTCTCACACGAAACCACTGTAAACATAATATACGTACGTATCCTAATGCGGTTTAGAATTTTGTGAGTTTTTTAAAATATATTTCCTGCGATGACAGAAAAAAAAAAATCGTTTGGGTAACACATAAAAATGTTATTTGACGAAGAAAAAACGCCGACAAACGGAAGAAATTCATTATCTCGGATACCTGCAGCTATATAAACATATTATATATATATAAAATATACAGTATGTTCGACAAACAAACAGCGTATATACATTAGGAAATATACGTTTATAGATAGGCATAATTATATACCTAAAATGTACCTAAAAATAATACGCTTTTAGTATATCTGCAGATATACAACATTATAATGATGATATTATGTTATGTAAAAACCGCAAACACTACGATCAGAACCAAAGGCTGCATCCTAGTTGGGTCCCAAAATTAAAATATCTATACTAGTTGCGTTCCCAATGTTTTTCGGTAAATACTATACTACACTAACATTTTCCTTCCATTTTACCAGACTTAGGACTGTGTCTGCGATCTATTTTTGACGGCAGGTATGGTTAAAAATGTTTTTTTCTGGAGATAATAAAAATATAAATGATTGGAATTTTACAAAATATGATATAATACAATACAAATGAAAAAATATTAAGTGTTAAAAATCAAATAATAAAAATACATATAATATAAGATACAATTAGAAAAAAAAAAAAATCACTTTTGTGTTGGTAAAAATTTATAAGACATTAATTTTACAAAATCTTGGGTTACAAAAACCCAACTAGTATAGGACCAAAACAAATCCGGGACCCAACTAGTGTAGCACCTAAAATAATCCAGGACCCAACTATATAGTACACTACCTGTGATTGCTCCCTGGTGTTCGGGACCCAACTAGGATGCTCCGGAACCAAACCGGGCCGTGACCACTTGGTGTTTTTTAAAACCGGAAAATAAAAACAAACAAACAAACGGAGATAAGTCCGACCGGAGTCCGCGCAAGTATAGTATACCTATAAATGTTTAAATCGAAAATCGTACGGAAGTGCGGCGATATTATTACAGTATCGTACTGTGTATATTATACAGTTTAATTACCAACGATATATTGTGAACTCGCACGAATTCAATATGAATTCGAGTATTATATTATAACAATATAATACCTATTGTACCTATATACCTACTTGTTTCTATATGTACAATGCGATCGCGGTGTTGCCGAGACAGAGATAATTTGATTAGAACTGTAGCCCTCGAGTAAGGCTTTCGACGTATAACATAATACATACATTGTATATAAGTATAGGCAATATATTATGAATTATTGATATGTGTTTGCCCGGTATAAGAACTCGGTAGAAGCCTCAATAATTCCACGCTAAACATATATGTATAGGCTATGGTACGATCCGCACGAGTTATGACTACCTATATATTATAACGTAGGTACACTGAACCAAATGTCATTGGTAGAATTAACGATGCGCAATAATCAAATTTTAACGAACGGATATATATTTTGTTGAAATAACACACGATTTTCATTGTTTTAACGTAATAATAATATACCTATTGTTAAATTAACAATCAATTATTGTGTTTACGATGACGAATTCATTTTGGAAATTTCACGAAACACAGAAGTTTATAATTTAATAAAAATAATTTGTAAAATTAACACGGGTTTTAAAATATGTTATTAAATTGAAAAAATATTCCGTTTGTAAAAAAAATGGGCGTTTGTTATACACTAGAAGAAAGAAAGAAACGAACACAACATATTTGTTACTTCGGATACATATTTTGTATTCAATTGGACAATTTTACCCAAGACATTGATCAAATATATTGTTAAATCAATAATACGTTTTGTTATTTTACTGTTGAATATTTCATTTATAAATCAACAAAAATTTTATTGGACGTACATTAACAACCATATATATATATTATTATTAAATTAATCTATATTTTTTATTGAAATCACAGATCTGTTTGATTCAATGTATTGATATCATAATTTTACCATTTACATGAGCACACACAAATTTCGAGGATTGTCCTAAAAAGATTTCGCTTGAGCATCATGCAAAATAGATTAATATCCGTGTGATCCGTATTACGTAATTCCCAAGTCCTATATACAATAAAATATTATAATATATATATATATATATAACAATAGTCAATAGGTATATATTTATATATTACCGTGGACGCATCGTGACTCGTGACATGAAATATTAATTAGAGCACGAATGAAATATGAAAACATATCAGATTGATTACTATATACAGTATTATTTTATTCAGTTTACTGAAAAATATCAAAAATGTGAAAATTTGAAAAAAAAAAACTTGTAAATACAACAACTTCAGTCTCCAGAACATTACCATAATAACTATAAACAAATGAAAATCCTAGACAACGGGATGTCGATTGTGTCCGTCCACATCCGTTTTGAATTCACATCCGAAAACATTATACGAGTATCTAAATAATTGTATTTTATATAGGCGCTCTGGCACTCTTCTATAGTGTTCACCTATAGACGCAAAAAAGAACATACTCTATTGTTTTGAACAGTTTAAAATTCGTGAAAAGTACGATAGAATTATTTTTTCAAATAAAATGTGGAATAATTTTTTCAAAAATTCAAAGTGTATATTTTATTTTAGACTCGGTCAATGTTCTTACAATATATCAGTGATTTACGAATCGTAAATTGTCGTCACTAATTACTTTGCCGAAGAAGTTATTGAAAGAAGTATTTAGGCCAACAAAACTAGTAAATTCGGTTCTATATAACTCGTAGGTACATGCAATTTTAGATTCTGAGCATAGTAGGGACTAGGGAGGCAGCTATTGGTTTACAATGATGTCATTTTTTTATTTTTTTTTTTATTGGCATTTTAATATAGGTACTGCCTTCCTAAAGAAAAGTATCTCTAAAAATCGAAATATTGGGCAAATTACTTTTTAGGTTTTTTTTTTTTTTTATTTATCGACTTAAAATTATATTTTTTTATTACTTGTTTTCAATTATTATTGAAAATAGACATCCACAATTTTTTCAGATAGTTTTTTCATACTTAATTAATCTTTTTTATCTTTTTTTTTTTATAATTTTATAGAAGATAAAATAGATTTTTTTTAGTGTGGTCACTGGTCATATTAAATTTCATAAATTAATTTTTACAAAATTCAGTATTTCCGTTGTAGGATGATCATTGTAATTTTATGATAAACATTATCAAATATATATACACGTATATGTATTTTCAAAGGTATTAGACTAATATTCCAGAACATTTTATATAATATTATATAATTAGTATAAATCAAATAATCAATATATAAATCAAATATAATCCATATAGGTTTTTTGATTTATGGACATACTGCTAACTGAAAAGTCGTTTTAGTTATGACTACTAGATAAATAGGCAGTATATAAATTAAGAAATTAGTGTACTAAGAAAATATGCAGCATCTCCATAAGATATAATATACTGCTTTATTCTCTAGTACATGTAACATACTGCGTGTTTCCTTAGTGTTGACATGCTCTATTATCGTGATATTTGGAGACATTACATTTTAAAATTACTTTTAAGGATATTTCAGTGGTTTTTACTGTTTTTTTTTACCTTAGTTAAAAATGATACGGAATTATAGCCATACATTATAGGAATATCAAATAATCTCATGTTTCAAAAATTGGTCTTTACTTCCTTTCTCTTTAAAACGACAGCATAGGTAATATCTAGTTTGTGTATGAAAATTGATAAATATCACAAGGTAGCACACAGTAGTGGGAGCAATGTTCGTACAACTAATTTAGAAAACCATATCTAGTGTCACTATTAACATTAGTAATCAAAATATGAAAAAAATGTTAATTATTATTTATTAGGTATACCTATTATTACTTCAAATGACATTGGATTCGTCATTCAAATTTAACATAATGTATAAATAATTGTGCATAAATACTACCTATAATCTATACGTAATAGCATAATTTAATTAAAAACTCAAGGAAAATTTCTAAAAAGTAAAAATATTCAGTATGACGAATAGGTGTCTACGAATACAAATATGGTGAACCGTGCAATATACAAACAACAACGAAAAAACACCAAAGTCAACATGACTAATATTTAATATAATTTTTTTCGTACCTAATCGAGATAATGACTGAGCAATATTTTTATATTTCTCCACATCCACATCCAAAATAATTAAATGTTTAGTAACAATGTCTGTTAATTTGTCATGTTAATAATAACCGTTCTTGTGTAGCTACAGACTCGTATAGATAGTATTATTAATTATTATATTGTGTAGGACACACAAAGTACCTATACTTTGAGTGTTTAGACAATTAATTTGCTTATAAAATATTTTCTAAAAATAAAGTCTTCATAAAGAATATATAATAATATATAACAATATACTCAATTATTGGCACTACATTGTAATAATATTATTGTTATTTTAATTTGAAAATATTATGTTTACACTTTGAATACAAAAGGTCAAAAGGCGAAAAAATACGAAAACAAATTGGTCTAAAACCCAATAATTTAAAACAATTATTATTAAAATGTAAACATCAAAATATAATGTAATCAACGATAACACTATGGTCTATGGTAATATATATTATGTATTATCTATAATATATAGGTACCTATACCTATTTTGAATTAAAATTTGAATTTAGAAATTGTAAGTTTGAAATTTATTTGAAGAAAAATTGGACAAGACGGGTGCATAAAAACCCAGCAGGTTTTTCAATTTGGATAGAAAATGTATTCATACTTATATTCGTAAAAGTACATAATATATTAACAATGTAATAATCTTGTACCCAAATTGTACGTTTTACGACTTGTGACAAAAGTACAAAACCGAAACGAAATACGTGTATTTTGGTTCGGTTGGAAAGATATTTTTAGTTAGAGAATTCACAATTATGTCGAATCCGACCCAGTATATCGGACCTTACAATAATATATTTCTGCTTTACCAGAAGGGCCGAACACCACGTTTCTCGCCATATATATATATATTATTTTATACATTTGTTGAATTATTTTTGAAAAACGCATTCAATCAAATTGTCAGTCACACGACCATATAGTTTTGTTATGCGGTATACCCCGCACATAATATATACACGTCTGCGGTCATATCCGGCCGATTATTTTCGAGTATAGAAAAAACATTCTGGTTGAGTGCTCTGGTGGAAACCCTATCAGAATATTATCATTGTGTGCAGACCGATTGTGTCATATTTTTTTTCTTTAAAAAAGTCCTGTGAAACGTAGAACAATACAATATGTACAATGTATAATGTTATACAAGGGGACGGTATTATTCCCATCAAAACGAAATCTATTTGTTAAAAAAAACAATTATAGGTACCTCTCTACATCATAATTTAGAATTTAAACCTTTTATCGTGCGTTACTTACTCGAAAGTAAATCAATTTTTTTTTAAAAAAAAAAAAAACGTCATAGATTCAAATTCCACACTATTTTTTTCAAAAAAGTCCACATTATATAATATATAATATACTAATATAGTACCATATAATGTATAATATCGACAGCTTATTACACTTGTTGTAAGTCCAGATTTTTCTAAAATGACATTTTAAGTCTGTGGGATAGAAAATAATATTATTATTATATAATTATATTTATTTCATTATTTGCAGTTTTCACTTATATAAAATGTAACCGTAATATAACCGTTTTTGTGTTTGCACACGTTATGTATAAGTACTTATTAAGTTCACGATTTTTACGTGTTCAGTCCTCACTTTTGTTGGGGGGATACAAATCGTACATAATTTTAAACTACCTGACTATTCGAATATTTTTCATATTTACCTACCTTTTTAATTTCCAAAAAGGCTAATTTACGAGGTAATTCGTATATTTTGCAACTACAGTATACACCGCTTTTGTTCAGGTAGGTACTAACTATATAAATATTTAATCGCACATATATCATAAGTCCGTATACTTATAAGTTATAGTTGCAATTCTATTTGCATAGTGCAATAATTATAATTGATAATTATTATCAATTTATACAAATGTAATAAGTGCGGACTTATACCAGTGGAATTAACAATGTCATTTAAATAAAATAAAAATTGGATTAAGTTCGTTTATACAATATAATGAGTTGATTCCTATCCAATTTTATTTTTCCTCATTATCATAAGTCCATACATAAATCATATTTTATCAAGTAAATGATTTGTCAAAAAATATATAGTACGTTACATGCATGTTTGAAATACATTTATAATAAAACTATAAATGTTTACTTATATTTTAAAATGTTTATAAAACATAATTATATTTTATATTACTGGAGTTATGTGTGTTCTAAGAAAGGGAAAACTTTAATTGGCGTTCCTGAATATTTTCACATTTGGGACTTACATGCTTATATATAAAAAGATATGCCCTATAAGCTATCGATATTATTTTATTAGAATATATTAATACAGGTATTATTTTATATACAAATAACAGTAATGATTGTACAGACAAGTTCTTTTCTGTTAAATATAATAGTCATAATAACTGTAATATGAAATAATCATATTTAAAATATAATGTATTTTCGAAATATTGGTACTTGCAATACTTTTCAAAATAATATCAAAAATGTAATTTTATGACATTTTTATTTTTTCATTAGATAGGTACCTATGCCTATGCCTTTTATTAGTTAGGGTATAATTAAATTTTAACATATTTGTCAGTGTAATAGTAAATAATAATTAATAAATATAAAAAATATTTATTTCAGGCATTTTTCTTTAGTTATTTACGTAGAACGCCCACTTTTTTTTATATTATTTTGCATAATATATATTATTATTTTTACTCAATAATAACAATGTTTGAAATCTTCATTGCGAAACTGCCGTTCACAGACTGCGGTACTTTTCTCGGCGACTCGACTTGGTCGATTTTCACTCGTTACATACGTATATAGGTATATATAATTTCACAGATTTAGTTTTTCATACCAATTTAAAAAATGGAAAGGTACGCATTTTGAATTTTTAAAGCATCTTATTTTGGACCACCCTAATATAGATATATATATATATATATATATATTATATATCATTATACATAATTTTACTATATATATCACATAATTAATATTACTGTCGTGTTGTAAGTTTCAAGTACCCTCTTAGCAGCTGGTCCAAACCCAACGTACCTCTATTGATGTAATTGAAAAAAAAAATCGATTAGGTATAATAGAACATTGAAAATAATATGAGTTAAAACAACAAATAACAAATAATCACGATTTAGATTTTCGGGTGGTCGACGTGTTACTTCGCAGTCATTATTACCGTATAACGTTTTCGACATACGTGGAAAAAAATCAGTAGTAACAACTATATAGTCACGAATCCAGCCCCTAAAATATTATATTTTTCGTACTGCACATTTAGATCATTTTTTTTTTCCTGTCTGGATTAGCTTTTTATTTTTCACATCAACACTGTAGTATCTAGGAATGTAGAATTTGCAAATTTTGTACTACACAATAAACTTTTCCTACCACAAAAAGTATGTCGTATTACACACAATTTTAGAGGCTGCTGAAGAACCCAACTTTAATCTCAGTGATCGGTAATCATTAAAAACGGGGTCGAAAAACAACGGTATGTACTTGGACCAGAAAACATGTGGTAGCATCCATGTGGCTACCGCGTGACGTCGTAGCCCTCGCATTGTTATTATTGTTATTATTATTATTATTATTTTCAATTTCTTTTCTCTCTCTTTCTTCCTTCTATAAATGAACCGCAGGTGAATATATTCCCAATGCGGTTCGTGCCATGTGATATCCATTGTGTGTGCGGTTTTTTTCTTTTTTCTTTTGCCTTTTTTCCCTCCCTCGGCGGGACTAACACGTAAAGACCCGCAGTGCGGACGCCAACGACGCATCATGTGTCAAAAGGTCTGAGACATGTATAGAAATAATGAAAAAAGTAAAAAATAAAATCAATACTCTTTGAACGCGACCCGTCAAAACCTTTGGGCGTACATTTAGTCGATTTTGTCGCGGATAACTGTATACACAGTACACGGGCCGTAGGAGTAGTTTTGAAAATGCCTCATATAAACCTGTCCCTATTCCTCCCCGAATCCGAGACTATACTCGAGGGACTAAAAAGATAAAACGAAAAAGTGCTTAAATGGCACCGTCGACACCAAGGTCTACTATATATATAACAGGGGAAAGGACTCAAATTTGAAAATAGGTAATGCCAGTATATATAGTGTAGGTAGTCGAAAAAAACTAGATGAAATAATATTTATATACTTATATATATATATATATATATATATTTATATGATAATTGTGTACCCAATAATAGGCTTCGTTATGGCAAAACATAGTGGAAATATTGAATAAATTCAAAATTACAATATAATATATCGTGTGATGGTGTATATTTAGATAGGGAGTAGCTTTTTAATTCCAATCTACACAGGGCCGTTCCGAAGAAAAATTTTTTTTTTGTGGAAGGAGGTGAAAATGTATAAAATAATATTTCTTAACAACTTTTTTCCCATTTTTCCGACTACAATCCTAATAATTTATAGTTTTCGCCGATTTAAAATTCCAAAATATTTCATAAACGTGAGTGAATATAAGCAAAAAAAAATAAAAAGGACATGGACTTTTTCTATTATTTGCCGACTGTTTTTCGAGATGGGGGTAAGACACCCCTCCTCCCTTCCCAGGGACGGCCCTGAATCTACACATCTTATATAATATGCGTATATCGACCGTTCAGTTAAAGACAGTTGCAGTAGGTACCTAACAACTTAAAAAAGCGTTTTCTCCGGAATAAAATAAAATATAAAAACTATAAGCAATATATAGGTAGATGTATATATATATATATATATATATTGTATGAGTATAATGTTATTCTAAAACGAAACGAAATGGGTCTTCGTGTAGTCGAAATTGTTACAATGTCGTTTAGAAATGATATTATAATAATATGTCTCTCACGAGAAAACCTTAAAAAACATGCCGTACCCGCCGATTTTTATCCCTCGAAACTTCGTTCTACACCAATATTACTCCGGGTATATACGTAATCAGACCGTGTGTTTGAAATTGAAAATATGCACACAGACTTTCCCCGTGACGATACTCATCGCGATCATATATATTGAATCGCCAGCTGTTTATTTCACGAGCTAATAGATTTTAGTTTTTTTTTTTTTTTTTTTCTATCGACGTAATTAACTCATTTATTTTAATTGGTCGTGTAAAATCGTGAACGACGATTAAGCATATACGCATTATATGATATAATATATGATATAGTTATGGCCGGTTTTTCTTTTAGTCGGGGGAATATCGACGTCCGAAAACGTGTTGGCTGTGTATCCGCGTTGTAACTGTGCAGTATAAGTGTACCGGCGTTGGTCGATTTTTTTCTTTTTTTTTTTCATATTCTAAACCTGGACGTGTCCAACGCATATACCGCGGTTAAAAATTATATGAACGTGATTGAAACGAAAAAAAATAGTGGGTTTTTGTTCCAATTATATTCTAAAATCATTGTCCATCGATTTCAAATGTGCACGTTGTGCAGGTCTCCCCGAGTATACAGTGAAATTCCGTTTACGTGTTTGAAAAACAACAGTCGCACATTTTATCCGCGT
This sequence comes from Pemphigus obesinymphae, assembly GCA_025469235.1. Lineage (NCBI taxonomy): Eukaryota > Metazoa > Arthropoda > Insecta > Hemiptera > Aphididae > Pemphigus > Pemphigus obesinymphae. Next base: position 52,475 of record JAIPRL010002257.1, on the reverse strand, counting down.
ACGGTCCCGTTAAACATATTTTTATAAAATATACATTAATAATACGATCGTCGCTGGATTAGAATGAAAGCTGAACGGGTTCAATGATTCAATATCCACATATAGTATTTCATATTTGTTTTTAAGAATCAATTTGAAATATATTATCAAAACCTACATTTAAAAACGTATAATAAGTATATTTTTCTTTATTAAGAAATCTATAAATTTCGTTTTCATCTTAAAATGTACAAAAATAACTATAGGTTTTAAATATACGTATATATATATTGTATAATTGCATTTAATCCCTTTCGTTTTGAGTCGACGAAATTATGTCTACAATGGTAAGTACTATAAATTCCATATGATAACAAATGTCTTTAAAAAATTATATATATATATATATACGATTTGTTATATATAAGAAAAACATAGTAATAATAAGTAGGTATATACGTTACTTGTATATTTATGTATATACATATGTGTAATATATATCTGTATATATATATATGTATTATCTTTGAAATAGGGTTCAAAATAAAAATTTATTCTAAATTTATTTTTAATACAATTTTCATATAAAATTTGTTTAAATTAGCATCAACCCGTTTTTTTTTTTCTGTAAACATTCAAAAATATAATATTCCATAAGAGCTTTGTAATGTAACCGTGTATTTACTCGGTAAAATAAAAAAAAATACAAAATTGATAGGATATTGAGTAAAATTTGCAGTGGTCTACAAGTGTATAACTACCTCAAGCCACTACCGATGTTACATAGAATATTGCACGACTATAGCGAAGAGTTAAGAACAATTACCCATAACCGTGGTAACCATGGCGCGGTTTATGATTTTTCTTCGACAATGACAACGATGAGGAAACGTCGTGTGAAAACGTGTCGACCGTACAAATTACCAATGTACCTGAGTATACATATTATAATATAATATGCATACCACGAAAATGGAAATATCAACAAAACGTCGTTATCGGTTGTTTCGAGTTTCTAAACAAAGGCGAGTTCAAAGATGTTATAATATTATACAGCTGGTGGTATTGTGAAATGTAAACAAAACCGAAATACAAACCTCGTGTATTTGTCGAACTCACTTACGCACCACCGGATTTATTCATGATGAAACTTTTCGTTTTCAAAAATCAAACGGAATGTATTTATTCGAAAATTTGGCTTTTCAAAAATAAAATATATATATAGACTATATACGATACATGTCCCCAAATATTTAAGAGGGGCAATCATTATATCAATAGTCCAGAAAATAATATAAATAGGTACCTAGGTAATGTGATTTCAACTACTGTAGATATATATATACCTATATTATAAAACGTATTAGTATACCATATTGAATTATATATTTTGGTACCTATAAAATGCAAATTAATGCAATTAATTAAGTACTTTTAGTGAATGCGAAAAAAATTGGATCAATTATTACTTTTCTCCCTCTTCCATTAATTACACAGTAAATGGAGTGATTTGAAAAACGTGTTAAAAAATGCACTTTGACTATTAATAATAGTCAATATACGTAACTTATTATAGGTATATTGTATATTATACTACTCGTATTAGCACTTGGCCCATTATTTTTAAATGATACAATAATTATCATATAGTTATATTACAAGTTGGTACAATTCAATTGTACGTTGAATCAAATAAATTTGTTAAACAATGTCTAATTACTTATATTTATCGGTATTAAATACGACAAATTATATAATTTACCTAGGCAGAGATAGATACGAATCTTGAGAACCCGAATTAAAAAAAAAAACAAATTTGGATTTTCGAAAAGATTGCGCTCAACTCTGTATATATATTATGATAGTTACCTATACCATCTATAGCATATATAGGTATACTAGTGATGTAGGGCCAATAGTAATTTTTTCCGATATAGTAAATCGATAACCGATCCAATAGTTTTAATTTACAAATTATTTTATTTTAACACATACAATTTTTTATTCATTGTATTCATAACAGATATGTTTATACTTATTAGTCTTTGTATAGATTCTCTTTTTTTCTATAGTAAAGTAAAAGCTTATAGTTTTTAATAATTCAAGTTAATACTTATTAGTATAGGTATAGCCTATGGCGTATTTACGATTTCCTTCTGGGGTGTGATATCAGGAAGAAAAATCTGCGCATCAGTTAAACTCTCTCCCCCCCCCACTTCCCTTATTTATTATAGTACATTTATGTGACATACATTTATATAGGCCATATTTCTCAACAGTTGTGTTATCCTACTTATAATTTTTATTATCAAATTCTTTATTTTACAATTTATTATATAACAAAATAATGTCCGTTCTATGGGGTTTTCGAGCGATTTCATCCAACACTTCTTCTATATCCATTTTTTATATGCCTATAGAATTGTCAAAACATTTATAGATAACTGATAAGGTGTACAATGTATATTGTAGGTACACGAATGTCTATGAATATAAAAATGAACATAGAACGAGTTTTTACATATTTTATAATCACAAAAAATACAATACACGATTTACAATTAATAATACACTGATTACAAATACGGTTATTGTTCAAGAGTTTAAAAAAAATTGAGAAAAAATGCTTTGGTGGGGGGAGGGGGTGATAATATATTACCCAGATCGCCTCCCGTAAATACGCCACTGTAGGTAGATATATTTAATGCATAAATATAAAACTAAAAATAATGAATGCTATTGTATATGCACTGAGTAGCTCTCAATAAATAATTTAAATTCTATTAATAAAATTTATTTACCTGAAGTTCAAATACGTTAAGATCGTCAACACTTTATTAACATCATTTCTTCGATTTTTATTCACCTCTTTCTTTTTACTATTTTTCAATTTTTTAAACTCGTTGTAATGATTTAGATTTAAATGAAATCTTATAAGTTGGATAAAAATGATTTAGAATTTGGCCCTCCTCTTGATACCATTTTCAAACATCTGACATTTAGCCTTTGTATAGAATCTAATGCACATTTACTAAAAAACTACCCATACGACATGAATTATGATGATTATTATTATTTTCTAAATAATATTGAATTAGTCTAAATTAAATTATATTATTAGAAATTATTATGATGATGCTATTAATTAAATAAAATAAAAATAGTTAACATTTTAAAACACTACGGTTATAAATTTTTTTTTAAAAATACTGAACTTACGCGTTATACATATTTTGGTACATCGCTTAGGTATACATATATATATTATATTATATAAATAAACAATATGTATAGGGCACTAACAACATTTTTAAATGTGATTTTTTCCATAGAAATGTCAGTGGCCAATCACATTCTAAATCATTATTGTGATAAATGATATTATATTTTTCCAAAGAGTATAAATAAGTACCTATATATAGTAATATATTTTTTTTTAGAAATTAAATCGGTGTGTCTAGAGACCCGACCATTATCGCTTATTATCACAATGGTCGGGTAGATAATAATTTCCCGACCGTAATAATATACCTACAATAACAGACAGTACTAATATTCTTTATATTACGATTAATATTACATTTAATTCAGTCATGTTTATATCTGTTATATACGCATATATTCGGTAGCCGGCGGAGTCGATATATATACCTTTTTTCGAAACCGGAGGTTCCGGCGGTGTCGATAAATCCCTCATTTCTTTGAAGAAGTTTTTTTAATTTGTTTGGATTGGGTAATTTTTTTAAAATATTGCATTAGTAATAACTTATTACCCATGTAGGTAATAGTTTATTATTAAATGTTTAGGTATTGTGTTTGTGTTGCTGTATCCGAAGAATTTTTTAGATTTCTCGCAAACTACATAGAAGTCCACGGGGAAAATCCAAAATGATAAGTATTAGCTATATTATTCAGTGTATGTTAACAACACGATTATTTTGTAGCTGTGAGTTCTTCAAAAGAAAGAATCCATAAAAAAAATTATATATGCATATGTATGATAATGAGTGATAATATGGTGTCGGCTCTCTAGAAGTCTAGACACACCGAAATTAAATATCGTTTAATCGGTACATCCGATATCCGATACTCGATAATATCGACAGATGACGGGAGGTATCTACTATCGGTTCATGCCGATTCCCACCCTTGGGATATATAAAATATATAATATATATAGTACCTACCTATTTATTTTTAATTCATTTTTCAATCAAAACTTTGTACAGATCGGGAACAATGAAAACGCCGATTAATCCACCGGACTACGGGCGATATTCATTTCGAAAATCGTAACATTATTTTTTATTTTTCCCTCGTTTTTTTTTTTTTTTTTTCAAATTATTTAAGATGAGTAATGTGTGTACGTTACGTTGTGGCATTTTGTTGATGTACGTGCACCGCGATAAATCAATATCAATATTTATATATACGATTATCGTATACGATACGATTTGTTTGGATTTTTAAATTTGAAACTGTCAATTGCATAATATATAATATTATTATATGTATTCGTGTATGTCGTACATATTATTATTATAATACACGGACGGACATTTTTCAAAACAATCGCAATACGACACATTTGGATGACAATTATTAAAAAAAAAAAAAAAAAAAAAAAAATTAAAAAAACAAAAACGTAAAAACCTTTTATGCTATCCTCACATATATTATTATAATTTGATACGCGAGTCATATTATTAGTGACGATAAACAAACGGGCGCAATCCAACTATTGAATGACATTTTATAGAAAATATGTATAACAGGTACATATTATTATTATATATGACACGTGAAATCATTGCAGTCGATTATATTCCTGCCCGGACATTCGTGATTTTCGACAAAACACATATTTGATTATTGCACACGTCGTAATTTTTTGAAAATATATTTTATTATTTTTATACCGCGTTACCTAGCCGACTTGGGCCGGGTAGGTACACCACGATGAAAACGGCTGATTCGATTTACGGAGGAAATTCAATTTTTGGAAAGTGGAATTTGTTTGGGTATGTCGGCGTGTTTGTCAAACTTACTTACCGTAGGTTTGGAAGAAATCAATAAGGTATGTATGCGAAAATTTTCCAGTCCAATAAAAATGTAACGTTTAAAAGGAAAAAAAAAATACATATAATATTATTATATATACACCGATGAAATTTCTCTATACCTATATTATATATTATATAACGCCAGTAGTGTATTTAGGAAGAGATTAGAGAGATATTCCCTTCCCTTGACTTTTTTTTTTTTTTTTTTTTTGTTATCAAATTTTCATCTACATTTAATATTTTATGTTATTCAAATTTGAATTTTTACCATTAAGTAAGAAAAATATTTTATTATTATCAAGAGTAGGTTAGGTTAGGAGTATATAATATTATATATAATTATATATTATTAATATGTATACCTACTTCATATTTAATATTTCCAGTATATACATATTAAATATCGATTTATTTTAAAAAAGTTTAAATGTAATTAAAATAGAAAATTTTGCCGTAGGTATATAATATTATAGAACCAATGATTTTTAGTCGTAAATACATGCCCTTGTATAACATATAAACAAAAATACCTCTTATTAAAGATATTTTAGTGTTAAAATATATATATTATAAAATTGATAAAGAACGTTTTGGAGAGGGTCTCATCGGCGCTTCGCAAAATATTAATTAGCAAAAAAATTATAAAACCATTTACAAAAGTAAATTAGACAATAATTTTATCCCTATAAACTTGACCACCTTCCCTCAATAAAAAAAAAATAAATATGATTATAATAATAAACGAAAATATTCTGTTGCAAAAAAATCTATGTAAGTAGGTACCTATACCTATTTCATTTTAATATTTGATGTATATATAATATAATATATGTTATGTTTTATATAATTATTGTAGTGTATAAGGTATTCGAAATACTGTGTAAATATATATATATTATTTTTTTGATCTAAGATCAGCTCTAATCACCATTTTATGAAACATTTTGGTCACAATTGCACTCTCAAAATATGTTTGTATAAAATTTGTCGATTGTTTAACACTTGAAGTTTTCCGGAAAGGTTATATTTTTGCGTTTTTTACTGTATATAATATATAATGATCACTTAATCATATTGTAAACACGTCAGTTTATATTTAATAAAAATTATATACTTACCTACCTATATTATATAATACCTATACAAAGTACATTAATGCATTAAATCATCAGTATAATATGTATATGAGTATTTTATAATTTATTTACTGATTGCATAAATATAATATGTATAAGCTGTATAACCGTAAAATGTTTTTGTAATATTGAATTTATAACAAAAGAAAAAAAAATGCTGGTGATATGTGATTCTTTTGATGGCAGGATTGCACGGGATAACTGACATGATTAAACAATTTAATACGAAGTATTTTGTGATTCGGGGGCCTTTTTTGTGGGATGAACCGATATTTTATCTTTATTATAACCACTCGTTTTTAATTTATCCCTTCCGCCTCGTAGTTGTAAATGTCAACTCATGGATTACAGGAATGTGTACAAATTATACCGAGTTATTAGCCTAAATCTATTTTAAATAAATTGAAAAGTCAAAAAAAAAAAAAATACCCGCATCATACTTTATTGTATAAAATAAAAAAGTAATAACTTATATTACGAAATTATGTATAGGTACTGTTTCAATAATTCACACAGGTCAAATTTCACTCGTTGGTGAAATAATCAAAAACACAATAATATATAGGTATTATTGCATCAAAATATTGGGCATTATTTTCAAATTTTATACTATTATTTAAAATTGTTTGATTCCATTACCTAGTTCAGTTTTATAATAGACACATACGATATACGATACACATATTTATATAGGTAGGTACTTAATTAGTATCCGGAAATTGGTTTAAAATTATGGAATATAATATAGTATGTAGGTAGGTAATTTAAGATTTAAACAATTATTATATAAATAGATACCTAAATATAATTTTTTTATGTTGGGAAGATTGTAAAATTCGATAAATGTTTATAAGCTGATTTCTAGTCAAAAATACAAAATTAAAATAATAGTACCAGCTAATTATAATAATATAATAATAATAACATCATACATATCAAAACATGATGTAACTATACGGTTGATTAATAAAAATTCAATATTTAATTATTTTAATTATACAATAGAATTATTTCAAAGAATATAAATTATTGTATCTAGATATTATAAAATATTCAAGTTAGTTTTAGTTTAAAACATTTTAAATTTTTTATGCTATATATGTGTACAGCTTATATATATATATATGTAGGACGTGTTTGTGAAATGAAGTATTTTGTCATTGGATACTCATAAGCCGTGATATCAGAAAATTATATTTCATGGCTTATAATAATTATATATTATGTGAATATGTCATCGCTCATTGAAAATACATTATTAAACACAATTTTACATATTATGTTCATTTACGATCAATGACGTTATTAATGTAAGTGTAATTAATTGAAACAAAAACTTGACGATAGTTGATAGATTCTCGTATAAGAACGCATAGTAAAAGACAAGTCACAATTATTTTATGTTTGAAAAAAGCTCTATTCTCCAAAATAATAAAAATATGTAAGAGCGATTTATTTATTTTTTACTATTTGATTTATTTACAGCATATTTTATATTTACAATTATTTTTCATTATTATTTCTTATAATAATAATAATAATAATAATAATAATAATTATTATTATTGTTATTATCATATTATTTCATCGAATTCATAAATCATACTTATATTTTGTTCTGTTATTCCAATTTTCAAAATGTAAATATTATGTATTACGGTGGATTTATGCGTACGCCAAAAACCCACCACTTGGATATGTATTAATTAATTTTTGAAAACTTAATATTGTAGATACCTATAGTATGTGTAATATAGTAATATTACTCGTTATGGCGAAAAATAGGTAGGAGCATGTATACTTAGCTGCAGGTAATAACGTTATATGTAGGGTATTGAAGTAAATAATTATAAAATTCTTTAACAAAAAAACATCATAATATCAATAATATAATTAGTATACTAATTAATTTGAATCGGTTAATTTAATATATTGTAATTAATTTTCGTAATTTATATTAGAAATTATTATTTAATATATGCAGCACACATGACATTTCATATAATAAATATTATACATATTAATAATAGTGATTTCCAGTTGCAGTCTTCAGTTTTAATTGCTGTAATTCATTTAATACCATCAATCGTAAAGACCATACAGTATCCACAATATATCGTAATATTATTTATATATATATATATATATAGGTACTCGTTTAAACATTGCATGATTAATGATCTTGTTTAATATAAAAATTCGTATTTAACATTAATATAATATTAAAAACAACTTTTCATGATTTAAGTATGAAATATAGGACACTTTCGGTGTGAATAAATTCGAAACATATTAGGTACTGGTACGTTTGTTAAAATATATACAACCATCGTAATAGTCACGTTTTGCAAATAAAAAAAATTGGCGAAAATATATTTTCGAATTGAAATCTACTTGAGCCAATAAATATAATATAGACACCTTGAAAATATAGGTACAATGTACATACGATTTCGGCAATTACCTACTATATAAAAGAAGATACAATAATATTTCGATAATTTTGTAATTGTTTTTATATAATAATTTTAGTATTGCAATTAGTTACATGGAATTATACATTTCATTTTGGAATATTCATGAAACACAAAAATGTACTGGTAAAATTATACTGATAACATTTTTGGAATTTTAACCGTGTCATATCTATACGAAACGCTATATGCGCATAAATTGATAAATACATAATACAACGACAAGAATATAATTTAACAGCAATTGAACCATATACTGGCAATTTGCATACACAATAAATAATAATATATTATTACATTTCGTATAGGATGTCTTGCTTATAGAATACAATGTTATTGACCCGATTAAAACGTTGGACTATATTAACGCCAATTTATTATGTGTACAAATATCTATACTATACATAATAATACCTAATAATAAATTATAAACATTTTCAGTTTCGTTCTTAAATTTAAATTGTTGATTCATATCATATAAGAGAATTGAATTAAATTTCATCATTTTCTCCAGATATAGGTATATATTGTATCATAATTTCGTGGCTCCTTAAAATGTATATATTAGATTTTAGTTTTCCATACCTACTTTTTATGTCAAAATTACCAGCACGGTTTGATAAATTATTATAATTATTTTAAATATATAATGGTAGAAATGTAATTGAATTGCCAACCATATAACTAAAGTGACCACATTATAATGCATATTGTACCATAGACTTACGAGTATGTACGTATAAAAATAAAATTCTAATTTTTTTTTTATATCAAGCTATGGCTTGATCCGTGTAGACTGAATGTGTCAATGTGTTATTTCGATGAATTATTTTATAATTCTTTATATTACTTGCCCAATTTTGTTTATATTAACATTGGTTATTCTTTTACCAAGTCACAGAAATGAAAGGTCAGAATATCATTACAGTATTATTGAGTATATCATAAATTACGTTATTAAATTATTGAGTTTATTATACACATTATATTGTTAAAATAAATGAGCCATTTTAATTTCGAAAAGGAAAATTTTAATTAAAAAAAAAATTATATATAAAACTATATTAAGGCGCACATATACTATATAGGTACGTAGAGAACATGCGGCTTACTATTTTGAAAACAATAAACACATTTGGAAATATTATACGATTTTACAAAAATATAATATATTATATAGGTAGGTTTATCGATTGCGATTAAAATGAAAAAAACATTATTTGATAGTATAACAAGAATCAACTTTTCGTATAAGGTGTCCTTTGCAGGGTAAATTTAAACGATTCTTAAAAATAGAATTATTTAGATATAAAGTTTCGGTACCGTATCGTTATATATTGTATTATATTATAGTGAATTGACAAGAAAACCAAAATAGAAACACCGCGTACCTATATTATAAATATATAGGAATAGAACAGAGAAAGTACAAAATTATTGATTTAAAATATATAATAAATTATATAAATTTTAATATAAAATTAATAATAATATAAAATTATTATTAATATTCTATATAAGAACAGAGAAAGTCGAAAAAAAAAACCATGCGTTTGGGTAATAAAAATGAATTTTCCAAACGAAAAACAAGAATAACACGCGTTTTGAGAAAAGATTAAAAAAACGCTCTGGCAGAGATTATCGGTTCCCATGGAATAAACGGAATAAGCACGTACCTGCAGTATAACGCACAACCGGGAAAACGCATATGCACATATTTCTATAATGCAATTTGTGTAATAATATATAATATATATACATAGGCATACATGGTGCAATATAATGTGTTTATTTTCTTTTGGCCGGTTTTCGAGTAAAAACAGTAGGTATATATATATATATATATATGATATATGAGTATAAAAAGTTGTTGAAAAACGTGGAGACCTTATATTATTCATACTGCAGAAGCTGCAGTATATATTATTATAATGTGTTATATGTACGATATAGAGTGTTCAGAGATGTAAAAGCGTAAAAAAAAAAAAAAAACAAAAATTTGTTAACGTCATTGCCAAGACTCGTTGTCATTCGATTCGGTCTTGGTCGAATTCTTACCGACAAAAACCAAGGAAGAAAAATCCCCTCTCGCCGCCAAAAAAATATACGAACTTAACAATAATCATAAATGCGACAGAAAAAAAAAAAAATTCGCCGTGCGCGCTTTTAACGACGTCCCTCGTCGCCGCCGCGGATCGTTAACCGACAGTGATAATAATAATAATAATAATAATAATAATAATAACGTTTTTCTCGGCGGGGACATCTTTCGTCGTTTACGGAAAACGCCAGCAGGTAGCGCCACCGTCGGTACCCCGGACGGTCGCGCGCGCGCCCGACGAGAGCCGGCGTGTCCCGTCGCCACCGCCGCAGACATCTGATTCGAACGGAGAGCGCGCCCGTGGTCCCGTCAGTCCGGTGTTCGTCGTCAAACATTTTAGTTCACGTTTAACCGCACGTCGGTGTTCACTGTGTAGTGTGTGTGTTTTGTGTTTCGGAAAATCTCGTGCGTATATTGCCGGAAAATTATAATTTTTCATTTTTTTTTTTTCTAATATTATTGTTTGGTTTTTCATTGTGCACGTAATATTCTAATATTAATTTTGTTTTTGAATTCGACTCGCCATCGATTTAATTTAGTTTTTTTTAATTTGATTTTTTTTTCGGGCGATTCGAAGAATATCAATATTATCCGTAGCAAAAAATTCAATTTTTCAAAAATCGTTCCGTGCGTCCGATGCTAGTGGTCGTCGCCTCCAGTGATTTTTGTCGTCGCCGTCGTCTCTGCGAGACCGCACCCGGAGTCGCCATCGCCGCACGGTGAACGGTGTGTGGCCGCCGTGCGATACCGTGGTCGCGCGTGACCGTGGTCGTCATCCGATGGCACTGAACGCCACGACGTGCTACAACAAGGCGGCGGTCGCGGGCGGCTACGGGTTGTACCCGAGCCCGCTGGCCGCCGCGGCCGGCGTGCCGTCCGCCGTGATGGTGGCCGCCGCCGCCGCCGCCGCGGTCGTCGGGTCGTCGTCGTCGTCGTCGTCCTCGTCGTCCTCGTCTTCGTCCAGGTCGTCCGGGGGTGGTTCGTCCGCAGGGTCCGGGTACCCCGTCAAAGACTTCAACGTGCCGCTGCACGTCGACTGCAGCGTCGAGTACGAAATGCCCAGCTCGGCGAAACCGCCGGTGGGCGGCAAAGTCGAACCGCTGCTCATGATCCACCCGTCGTATTACCGGAAAGCCGAAAGCCGGACCCGTAGCCTGTTCGTCAACAACATGCCCGCCGCGTCCGCACCGTCGTCCGGCCGGAGCAGGCCGTCGGCCGCGGCCGCAGCCGCAGCCGCGGCGGCCGCCGCTGCCGCCTGTAACAGGTCGGCGGTGGACGTCGGGAACGTCGCGATCGCCGACGGTCCGCCGCCCGCAAAAAAACCGTACGCCGGACCGGCGCCCGGCGTCACCGCGTCCACCGCAGCCGGCGTGTACGGCATGGTGACCGGTGCCGTGGCCGCCGCGGCCGGCGCGTCCCAGTGGCCGCCGCTGGGCTCCAGCGCCGAACACCAGCACCACGACGGCAAACGCACCCTGGACATGGTCCAGCGGCAGTACCAGCAGCACCTGCAGGCGAGTCTGCCGCCGCCGATGTTGACGGCAGCCCTGCCCACCGACAAAACCCATATGGCAGGTTAGTTACGAGAATTCAGTCGAAAAAAATCAAAAATTTTATACTTTCATTTTTTTTTGTCCGAACCTCTTGTTGAAACGGGGTCGTCTGCCGTGACAGGTTAGCGTAATGCGGTTTTGGGGATTTTTTTTTGAAATTTAAGGGTAATAACCATCCACTTGTATTTTTTTTCTCGGTCGTATCGCATCGAAAAATTATTTTTATTGTTTTAAATCGGATAAATAGAAGATTACGGTTTTTCTTTTTTTTACGTGTTCACATCTGAAGTCGCGCAATAAAACGGAAATCGGTCAGGATGACACTATATGTACAATATATAATATAGTAATCGAACTATTTATCTGTATTCATTTCCGCATTACGAATATCCATGTACGATAATACGATGTCTACTTAATTGAAAGTCTACCAAAGTCCACTGTTTTTTGTCGACAAATTGTCGTTTTTGAAAAAAAAAATATTTATTTTGTCTATAGTACCTACATTTTTTTTTTTTTTTATCTATATCGCAGTTCGCCAGAATTCAATACATCGTTCGGGCGTTTTTTTTCCATCGAACATGCTTATTCAAAATGTTTTTCACCGTATAATTAGCTCGAATGTTTTAGATAAAAATATACTAAAAATACTTTATACTTATGTATGTATATATATTTCTCCGCGAAAATATTCGGAAACTCGCGGGTATAAGGTATTAAATAATACGATTTAGGCGGGTCATTATTACAATTTTTTTTGTAAATTCGCCGAAAATCTCGTGCACCGAATATAAAGAAAATGCCCGTACAAAATAATCCCCTGTCGTGTTTACCGCTCGTATAAAATATATTTTTATAGCGCGCAGTCCGCCGTTTCACTTTGTACCATTATATACTGCACTTTTACGGTTTATTACATAGAGGGTGTACAGATACGTAAACGGAGAACGGGGGTCGTTGATAAAGGTTTTAATATTTAAAAAGTTTACAAAAAAAAAAAAAAAAACTCGGGAAATTTTATTTTTTATATTTTATTTTTTTTTTGTCGTATCGACGTTGAATGAAAAATTAGTATTCCTCGTCACGAGGGGGTGAAGTGCGGTGGTCCGGGCCCATGCAGTCGGTGTATAGTCGTATACAAAGAAAGGGCGTAGCGCGCGCGAGGGGGGGTTTTTTTTATCATCGCATTTGCGTCCGTAATTAACGTTGATTTATAGGTCCGAAATTTATATATATATATATATAAAAAAAAAAAAAAAAGAATTGGGTATAAGGGTAAAAAGAATATCTATAGAGAAACCTTTGTTAATTACACACGGGGCCGATCGTTTGAGGGAAAAAAAACGTATAGTTATATATACATAATATATTATATATACTTATGTATATATATAGTATTTTATAATATATATATATACCTATACCTATACCTATATACTCTTTGTAACCCGCGGGCTGTATTTCTATTTCGACCGATTCCGTTTCGAAAATCGAGAGAATTTCCGGCCGGGCGCGGACAGTGTTCATCTTCGAAACGACCCCTGGCCTGAGGGGGAGCGTGACGCGGTTAAATCACTGCGCGGTGGCGGCCCGCCCCCTTGACTTCGCACGCGGCACGAACGTCGTACGACGCGCTAATTACGCGTGTACGATTTTTTTTTTTTTTTTTCACACTTTTTCTATACTGCAGTTTTCCGTATGTTATTCGTTTAATTCGGTTTTTTGTGGTTTTTTTTATAAATTAAATTTCACCCGTCGTTATAACGTATACGCGTTACCTATATTAGGGTGACCGCACGTCTCGTTTTTTTTTACGCGATCGTCCCGCTTTTGGCAGTGCACAAGGGTCCAGCCGTTTTTGTCTCCCGTATTTTGCTCATTTATCGTTTTCAAACCGATTTATGAACATTTTGCTAGAAAATTATTACGATATTAACTTTTTTTCATCGATGTCCCGTTTTTTAATTTTCAAAAGATGAACGCCCTAACCTTTATGTATATTGTACTTATAATATATTATATAATATATATATATATATGGCGGGACACCTTGTCTCCCGCGGGGGGCCCTTGCCAGTAAATTACAATAATAACGTCGCCGTTGATGAATTATTACATTATTATTATAATTTATTACGATGGCCTAGGGTTTCGTAAATTTCTCAAATTATACATACCTTCCTAATAATATTTTATTATATATCGCATATATATAGGTATAGGTATATTATAGAAAAATATAAATATAGATAATTCGCTTTTTATTATTTTTTAATGGAAACATTTTCAATCGAAATGTACCCCCCCCCCTCCAATTAGCCGCTGCAATCACGGACGTTCTTGTACCTATATATAATATGTAATATATAATAATATATGACCTATAATTTAAAAGTCATATCTGTTTTTTCGGTAAACGTAAAAAAAAAAAATATAGATATACCTATACGCATATTATTAAGTAATTATTATAATATTATCTTTGGACTAATTGATATCACGTGACTATCACTCGTCGTCGTCCATATATAATATTTAAATATATTAATTAATATTTAAACGTATATTATGAACATATAGCTGCGTATGTATATTTAGACGGATTAATTACGGCTGCACGTGTGCGGCGATCGAGATTTTTTCTCTTTATATTTTACGGCCGGTACCTATACATAAATATAATATAACAAACGACAAAATAATAAGACGCGTGTATTTTTGTATGAAAACGATTTCCAAATCGAATATATCCTATATATATAAAGGGCGCAATATTATACGGGAATACCTACGTGACCGATGGCTGCATTAAATAATAATAAATAATTATTTGGTCCGGAAAATAATGTTTACGTAAAAAATGTCCAAGTACAGAAATGGTCAAAGAAAAAATGGCTAAAACCGATATTTTCAATATTTATTTATGATTTATATAGGTACCTATATATATATATATATAATATGTACTCATCTGCAATAACTGTTCAAAGCATTAATAAAAATAAATAATTAACCTATATAATTATACTGTAACAAAAATCAAATATAAACAATAATATAATATAATCGTATATTCGTATATATATTGACTTATTTGTACAACCCGCTGTGCCAACAGGTTCATATATTGAATTGCATATATATTTTTATATCTGCATAACATTTTATCCTATATATGAAATTGTTTTTAGGCGTTCATTTTCAAATCAATAATATTATTATACTTGTTATACTTGCAGTTAATATAACAAAACAATGAACCTCTATATATATATATATATATTAATAGGTATTTAAAATTTTATTTTGCCATTTTTTTTTCGGCGGCCATTTTGGATGTGGACATTTTTACACAGATTTACTATACGATAGTGGGCGTAGTACTCCCATAAACAATAATATAGGCTAAACGAACAATGTATATAAGGGTGCCCATTTTCAAGGGACGGACGAACCTTATAATATATATATATATAAATATATCTACCCACGAATCGCTGCGGGGTCCGCCGGTATACCAATCGCGACTACCTGTAACGACAATAGAAAGGTTTCAAGATTTCCAATTTCAATTATTACGATATAATGCCATATAACGACCAATAAAAATGTACACGTAAAAATATACAATTCTCTTTATATATTTTAAATTTATATTAAATTACAACTTGTAAAATAAATCAATACAAACGGTACAATGTACCTATATATATATATAATATATATATAAATATATACATATATATCGATTGATATTTAATTTAAAGCTTAAATTTCGAAAACTTTTTTCGTAACCTATATATTACCTAGATCGTTTATACCGCGTATATAGGCATCATTAGGTATTATGACGTCATATTTAAACCGTATATATAGTTGCAGTTCACGTGATAACGAAATACGTTACCGCGAGTAATAAAATAAATTTATTTTTCAAAGATTTTACCGGTTAAAAAACTTTTTTTTTTACGTGCCGACTTATCCGAGACACGCGTCCCCCGAAATTCTCCATCCCCCGTGGCCCTGGACGATGGGAGCCGCCCATGGCTATACTATATGTACATTATATATATATATATGTTTGTGTGTATGTAACAGTTGTATATTATAGTATATCAGTCTAATGATAATAAATAATAATCGTTTTTTTTTTTCATCATTATCATCATCATCATTATCATCATTATTCTAACACGTCCGACCAAGAAAAAATAATAACAGTGTGTGTCTATTGAAATTTCGCTCATGACTCATGCATAACGTGCTCACCGCCACCCGATACACACACACACACACACACACACATACACACACACATACACATAGGTACAATGGTGTCAGGCGGCTGAAACGGATACGGTGTACATAATATACGCTCATTGTATTCAGATATTACGGCATAATACGCACTCACACACATTCGGGTCTAACCTTTTTATACGCATATATACATGTATAATAATGTGTGTGTATGTGTGTGTGTCACTTGTTGTTAATGGCTTTGCACACGCATACACATACATCTAAAACGATGACAATGAGCGTGAGCTTATAGGTATATGGGAGATACGTTACAATGGAGTTCGTGGGGGAGTCGTGTCGAAATTTATCGGTTTTTTTTTTTTTTTTTTTTTTTTAAATCTTACGGACGAAAACGAAATGAAAGTGCAAAAAAAATAAACTTCTGAATACCGCGGTTATACCTATTTATACACACTGAATCAAATATATCTGTGATTTCAATAAAAGTATGGATTAATTTAATAATATGATTGTTAATATACCTATATATAGTCAATAAAATGTTTGTTGATTTAGAAATAAAATATTTGTTAATTTAACAGTAAAATAACAAAACTTATTATCGATTTAACAATAAATGTCTTGGGTAAAATTGTCTTATTGAATAGGCACCTACCTACAAATTAATTTGAATGAACAAACATTTTGTTAATTCAATTATAAATATTTTGTGTTTCTTTCTTTCTTCTTCTTCTTCTTCTTCGTAGAACGAACACCCATTTGTTAATCAAAACAGTCAATTTAAACAGAATATTTTTTCAATTTAAAAAAAAAAATACATATTTTATTATAATATAATAAAATCTGTATTAATTTTACAAATTATTTTTATTAAATTACAACTTATATATATTGTGAAATTTACAAAATGAATTTGTTATTGTAAACACATTTTTATTAATTTAACAATATATACATTAAAATAATAAATATTTTATTATTTCAACAAATATTCGTTTGTTAAAATTTAATTATTGCATATTGTTAATTCCACCATTGATATTTGGTTCAGTATATATATATATATATATATATATAGTAATATAGTATAGGTAATAGGAAAAAAGCCACAAGAAAAAAAGGAAAATTGTTTCAAAATTTGGATTTAATATAATATACTAAAGACCGGATATTTGTGCAACTAAAATCTGAAAAACATACAGTTAAAATGCCAAAACGTGCACAATTTAATAATAAAATAAAAAAATAATTAATAATATTATACAGCATACCAAATTTAATCTTATGGCAACATTTTATTAAGATTTACTATTACATGTACATTTTTTTCAGTAAAATTATATCTTCTATTGCTTAAAATGCGTTTTAATTGTAAAAACACGTGTTCAACATTGACACTATAGTTATTGGACATTGTTTGTAGCTTACAATAAAAGGATCTTGCATTAAATCGACGTAATTTCTATTCAATGAGCATTGTATTGTTGTAGAATAATACCGCGTATCTGGTATTCCAAAAATTGTTTTACATTTTTCATAAAGTATTTGTCCTTTTTTGTTTTCAATTTGTTTAAGTTCATTTCCTACTTTTTCTACTATATCTATATCTGTTGATTTAAAGTTAAATTTTGTTTTTCAAACAACTTGAAATTTCGTGCAAAATAAAACTTTGTTTAAATTAATTTTCTTTACTTGATTCGGATTTATAACTTGTTTCTATATGATTAAAAGTACAGGATAAAAAGTTGCGATTGCACGAGAATCCGGTCTTTAAACAAAATAATGGTAATTCCGTATTTTTATTACATTTTTTATTAATTTCTCATAATATAATGGGTATAATAACATTATAATTAACGGTATAATAAATAAAATATTATATACAATTGGTTCTTTTTTCCTATTGCATAATATATATATATATTATATATATGTATATGGTAACTGCGGTAATTAGAAGTTTATTTTTTGCACTTGTATTGTCATTTTGTTTCCGTCCGTAAGATTTTTTCTTATATAAAATAAGTTAAGTCGTTTGTAAAAAATAAAACGCGTAAATGCGAGAGATACTAATAATTCAATGGTGGCCGAAATAATAAAGAAAATTCTATTAATTCTATTTATTCTAATATATTTTATAACCCTTAAATATATGCCTTGTACCAATAATAAATTCTGTTTATATTTAGCGCGTGATCTCCTCCGAAGGAATATTCTAATACGTCGACTTTGGGCACGAATTTTTATTTAATTTTATTTTTTTCTGTAGATTTTGACAGACTAGATTTTTTTGGTGTTTTCACCATTGGTCCCATATCTTTTATCCTCCTGTAATACGATTGTTACGTCACCGACAGGAATTTTTCGTTTCTCGTCCCCGGGAATTCGCAGCGTTGGTTTTTTTTTGTTTATCGTCATCGCGCGTTGTCGTATAGTAAAGTTTTTGTTTACAACGAAATCTAATAATCCATTTGGCCAGATAAAAAAAATACTAGGCGGAGGCGGTGGTGACGCGTATATAATAAATAATATAAACGTCGTAATTTGCAAAACATTTTTTTCGCCCATCTCTTTTATTCTGGCGTTATACACAGAATAACAACAACCTACGATATTGTACTATCTATATACTCTCCAAGCGTATATTTTATACTGTGGGTTAGGTTAAAACGCGTCATCGAGTCCGTACAATATTCGGTTAATAAGCATATTTGTGACTTTTTTTTGTTCGATTTTCCAATAAACGTCCACATTTATCGTATTATTGCAGTTTTTTTGTTTAGTTGGCTAATAGTATACACTTATATATACAGGCCCTAAAATATTCTGATTTTCGTACTACACATTTAATCCATTTTTTTTCCTTTGAATGACCTTTTTTATTTATTTATTATATGTCTAATTTCATTAACACAGTTGCCACATTCGTAGTACTATATACATTGAAATTCACGTACTTTACACAATTTTAAGGGCTGCCTATATATATATATATATATATATATATAGTGAAAAAAGTGGACAAATTCTCCGCCCGCACTCGTCTGTCGGTCAAATGTCCGGAAAATGTCCGACGGCTAAAATCCTCTAGCCATAGAGAGTCTCCGTCTACAGTCGTGTCCTCCCCGTGTTTTTTTTATTTTTCTTACGACCCCTGCAGACTGCACTCGATTTACGCCGGCATCGGCGGTTGTGTTTGACCCTAATTTTTGGTCGCCGCGCGCTGTTGTTAATTTCCATCAATTCCCCTCACGTGCACACGCGTGTCTCGTTTTATTGGTTTTCCGTCTCCGTCAATTGGGTCTCATTAAAATCAATATAGCTACAATGTATTATATAGGCCTAGCTATTTCGCACATGTAATATTATGCCCGCAACGAAACGACGAAACAATACTATTAATTATATTATTGCCATTATTTTTTGATGTCCGGGGACCGCGGACGGGGGGGGGGGCAAATATCTCGCCGCCGATAGTGGTGCGGGGGAGCGGTTTTGGTGCTTGCGTGGGTGGAAACTTACCGGCGGGGCGTACCAGGTGGTCGCGGCGTTTGCCATGTTATTTAATAACGTACGCAGTCGGCCCGACTCTCGATTGCGGGCCCGATCTCCCTCAGGATTTCCTGCTGCCAGTTTGTATTATTATGAAAAGCCGTATTATATGTGCACGAGGTATATACATATGCGGTGCAGGGAAACCCGACACGCACGTAAATATCTGGTCGTATAGACACACTATCGCCGTGTATAATAATAATAATAATAATATGTGAAATGCGTACACGTATAAAAGGACGTCGACAACGACCACATTGTTGTGTTCGTGACACGACTATATGGCCGTATTATATACATCGAGTGCCCGCGACGAAGGACTCGCGGCGGTGGAATTTCGATTTTTTTATTCTTTTTTTTTTCCCCCCCATACAGACTCGCGAATACTTTTATATTCATCGATGTCGTCGTTGCACGTATATATATAGGTATAGGTAGTCGTTTTTAATTTAATTCGCATTATGCATATATAAACAGTTATATGAATATATACGCGCAGCGTGTCCCGTGTGCGGCCCTGAAGGCGGGAGAGGAAAAAAAACAACAGATTTTTAATTGTTCTTGGATATTTTATAAGATTTCGCTTTTTTTTTCTTTTTTTTTTTTGCAAACATACGAGTTAGAGGTATACACGATAATAATAATAAGGTACGTCGTGAAACGAGAATTCGTTGGGTGTATGTGTAACCGGCCGGGCTGTAACCCATTGCCGACGATCTGTCGTGTCTATCGGTCCGACCGATCTATAAATCGCTTGTATATTACATTACGTTATTGTACTATCGTATTACTACACGGGCCGTATGCACATTTGTGTACGTATTTATCGTGCGTATTTCCTAACTTTTATCATTAACCTCGAACGGATATAACGTACTCTGCAGTATTATTATGGGTGCATAGATAATAAATATATGGATGGGCTACTCCTATATTGAATATCGAATAATCATATTGAATGTTGCATTGTACATTTTAAAGAAGAGAGAAGTCGCTTCTTAGCGTGTTTCTCTTTCTCGCATGGGGTATATTTTAAGGTTATGTTAAACTAATTCGTGATGAAATCGTGAAGAAATTATCTATGGTGATAACAGTTAGCCACCCCATATAATTCATATAAAATCAGGTCGTCGGAGGATATACCTACTTCAAAGATAACGTATTTTATAATATACGGAACGTGCGGGTATATGATATAGGGAAACAATATGACGCCGCGTGAGTTTTAACTGCTGCAATGTCTTCGTTCAAAGGTTATTACATTTTATTTTCATCTTTACTCGCCTCCTCCCCTTAATCTGTACCTGCCTAGTATCTGCTGGTATACATGCGCACACCGGAATACAATCACATCATTTTCGATCCTTTATCGGATAAAAACGCATTTGTCGATCCACCCCGAAACGCCTCCGTGGAAACACGTTTCTGTTCCCCATCACCCTATAGAAAGGGACTACAACACAACAAAGGCTCGCGATACGACAAAAGCGGCCCTTTATCGAAACGTTGATCGATTTTTTTTTTTTTTACCTTTCCGACATTCCTCCTCATTCTTTGCGCACACCTACCCGTCGGGTCTTTTTCTTTTTTTTCGCCATATATAGGTATATATGTACATATACATATGTACTGCAGTGTATATATATATATATATATATATATTTATATATTTATAGGGTCCATTACTCGGCGACAATCTCGCCCGTCGGCGATTTATTGCGATAATTTACAATCGCTACACATTCATAATAATGCATATTATATTATTATTATTATTATACGCCGCACACACAAACGGTTTTTTCGTACATTTATAATGGCCGCAGTAAACGAGCGTGTTCCAAAGAGATAGAGAATCCCGAGTACAGAGAGAGAGTGAGAGGAGGAGGTCTTTCCTTTATTCGGGCCCGGCGCACGGACGTTCTCCGATATTATTTATGAGGTCCCCGTATGCATTTGTGCTGCGTACACGTGTGATTGTGATGTGTGCGCTCGCACAAGGACAACGCGAATGATAAACCGTCGGACCGGAAAAACGATAATTTAAAAACGTGTCGGACGACGACAATGTCGTCGAAATTTTTCCAGTAGATGCAGTTTTTTTTTTTTTTCCATCATTGTTCCGAATGTATGTACATACAATATATTATTAGTCTTTATGCGGTGCAGGTAAAAATAGTAGCGGAGTAGTATAGTCGTGCAGTGTTATGCGTGCTGCTGCTGCTGCTGCAGTGTATTTCGCCCTCGTAAAGCCGTTTTTTTTTTTTTTTGCTGTTTATCAGAAAAACTTTCAAAACGCGTTTAAAAAAAAAAAAAATCACATACGCACAATAATACGCCGGTTCTGCTGATTTTATATTATTATCACGCGCGCGCGATTAGGACGGGGCTCTCTGTATGTGGGAAAATAATAGCAGCGCAAATCGCGTTTAAAAATCGTTTCGGACGGTATAATAACCAATACGCGTACCGAGTTCTCGGATCGTTAAAATTTGTAGTCGCGATACATTAAATTATGCACAGAAACGTCAATTATATGTATATTTTTATTTTTTTCGAACGAAATATATATATAAAGATCATCGGAATTGCGAGTTTCCGGCAAATATAAAATATATAGTACGTATTATAATATATTATTATTGTATTACGTAGTAGGTACGTATTAAAATTCGAGACTTGTGTTGGAAATATTATTATAATATGGATATAGTCGGGTTATTGTTGGAGATACTCGCAGACAAAATTTACATTTACATTGTTTGTTTTTTCGCCGTGTGTCTTTTTCGGCACGTAATCTCAGTATCTGTTTTTCCTTCTTGGTCCTGTATCTAACCTATATAATATATACTATATACTATAGCATTTTTACGTATTAAAATATCAAATTGGTTTATTTTGAAAATGTTTTCGTTTAACGTGTATTCCCCTCTGGAGGCCTCTAAAAGAAAATACGCCGTTTACACGTATATATATATATTTATCTATCGTATTTTATAACATTTTTTTATGGCATAATTTCTGAATCGGATCCGTCTGTTTATATATATATATATATACAGGAGAACGACTATATATATACACTAAAACGGAATGGATTAAATTTCAAACGAAATATATATATATATATATAAATTTTTTTGTTTTTTGTTTTTCGCCAATAACGGTAGTCAATAAATAAATTAAGAAAATATATTTTATACAGTTATCGTTTTTTTTTTTCTTCGTAAGACCGCATTCGTTGTATATGCTTTTCTTCGTTTAACGCATTTCATAATGTATCTATTTAAATATTTGATTTAAGATTTATGAATAATTCAGTAATTTACTGTATATAGAAATGAATTTGATCGCGAAAAACAAAGTTTGAAAAGAATGATTTTCAAACGAGTTTTTTTTCATAACGATTGAAATACGCGGGGCGGAACTCGAGATCTCGGTTTTAAAAATATTTATTTATAGTTGGTTTTGAGAAGAAGAAAAAAAACTTTTCCCATCTAAATAGTGAAGATGAACGCGCTTTTATAATATTTTAATGCGCTGTTTAATAATCCGACGTCTTCCGACGGAGTCCGGTCATAAATTATATATTTTTTTCGGCGTCTCCAAACAAATTTCGTATTTTTTTTTTTTTAATTAGCGTGTTTTTAAAAGTCACGAAAATCACATTATTAATGAATTATAAAACCGAATCGAGTTTAATTATATAGGTGTAACCCCCGCGTGTATTGGGGTGATGGATTTTTTTACTACGAGGTTTTATTTAATATAAACTAAAATAATGAAACTTTTGTTCTAATAATAAAACGAAAAACAATTTCGTAACACGACAAACACGTTCTGTCACGTAATTAAATTTATTTGGCTATATAGGTACGTGCCATAGAGTACATTATGTATATATTGTTTTGCATACATATGTGGGTGGGAGGGGACAACACAAAGAAGAAATACAACCACGTTGTTATCGATTGAATGAAATGGGTCGACGAGCTTTTTTTATGTATTTTTTTATGAATTGTTTGATTAGAAAAACTATTTTGGACGGTTCGTAATTTTGTTGTCTTTTGAAAACAATTGTTTTGGCGTGGAGAAGAAAGAATTTTTTTTTTATTACTTTGCCGTCGTCTAAAACGAAGTCTTTTTGATGACAGACTATACACCTATACACTATATATAGTTACTTATATAATATTATATTGTAGGTATACTCTGCTTTTCTCTGATCGTAATACAAATGTGTAGGGCCTTTGTTCTCTTTTTATTATTATTATTGTTTTGTCGTTGGGGTTTTTTTTTTATAGTATAAGTAATGTAGGATCGAATAAATAATTTAAAAAGGATAAAGGATAGTTTTTAATTAAAAAAAAAAAAAAAAGTAAAGATGGGAAAATAAAATCTAAAGAAAGAAAAAAACGTGTTCTGATGGCGTTTTTTTTTTGTTTGTTTTTGTCCATCTTTAGTGCCGAAAGGGTGTTCTTGCTGCCAGGCGAAATTATTAAAACGCAAAGCCCAACAACAACAACAGCCGTCGGTGCCACAACAACCTCCTCAACAACAACACCACCTCCTCCATCATCAACAACAACAACACCTCCTACCACCACAATCTCATATACAACAACAACACCTTCACCACCACCAACAACAGCAGCAGCAGCAGCAGCAGCAGCAACAACAACAACAACAACAACAGCAACAGCAACAACAACAACAACAACAGCAGCAGCAGCAGCAGCAACACCATCAACACCTCCACCACCAACAGCAGCAACACCACCATCAACAGCAGCAGCAACAACAACAACAACAACAACATAATCTCCATCACCATCACCATCAGCAACAACAGCAGCAGCAGCAACAACAACAACAACAGCATCAGGAGTACCACAAGTCCAGACAAAACGAACCACCACCTCAACTGTGGGGTTTTAACGGTACCATCGCGGCTGTGTTGCGCAACGAGTATAGTAGCAAACCGACGAAAACGTTGGGACGCATCACCGACCCGATCAACAACATCCTAACGCCCACGTACATGTTCTAAGGATATTCCAAAGATGTGCTAAAGGATGGTGGCGGTAAGCATAAATATTAATATTTCGACGCACCGCTCTGTGTCACTATTATATTGGTTTCTCTCATGTCGTATCGTTATATATATATATATATATATACCTAATATATATTATTTTGTTTGTTTTATTTTATTTTTTTTTTTTTTTTTTTAGTCGAGGACGATATATTTATATATTTATTATAATAATTTTTGATTTTGTGATAGTTAGACAAAGAAAATTCTATGGATTTTTTTTTTTTTATTTCATTGTATTCAGAATCGATAAACGAAAATTGAATTTGTACGATTAAAATTAAAAAAGAAAAAAAAATATTATTTACATTTATATTGCGTTTAGCGTATTTTTGTTTGTCGCTGTAGTCGTTGTCGTTTATATTATAATATATATATATATATATATATTTAGACTGCAGCGAGAGAGAAGAATAACAATTTTGAAAAAAAGAAAATTAAAAAACAACATTGTTAGCGTTAAGTTTTTACCTGTAATTTGTTAAGTATACACAAACACGCGTTATAATATATATATATATATATATAATATATATACCAATATATTGTGTAATAATATTTATTATATATATATTATATTATGTGGTACGGTTATAATGATAATATATTATATTTTATCTGTGTATAGAAAGCAGTATTTTTTGCGGGGTGGCCCACCACACAGCGTTTCGTTGAACGAAGGATAATAATTTTTGTTTTTTTTTTTCGGTGCGGTATCCCCCTAATATATTATCATTATTATCTATTATCATTATTATTATTATTATTATTATTATTATTATTATTATTATTATTATTATTATTATTATTATTATTATTATTATTATTATTATTATAATTATTATTATTATTTTCAAATATAATTTGCATGGACCGGCGAAACCGTGCCTCGTTGTACATAAGATTCCAAAATTTTTTTTTTATTATTATTATTAGTTCGTGCGTGTCGCTTTTTGTGTTGGCTGTGAAATATTGTGATAATAAAAATTAAAAAAAAAAAAAAAAAAACGAAGAAAACGCACGAAGAATTATTTACTTACTCACAGTTTTCGAAAATCGAGAAAAAAAAACCAACAACCGTTTTCTCTAAGGGTATATTATATATTGAATTATAATAAATTTCTTGCGTAAAGACTGAACGAATATCTTCAAAAAAAAAAATAATAAATAAATAATAATAAATTATATATAAAATATGAATAAAAGACTGTACCCCTTTTACAGTATATATATATATATATATATATATAATATATATATATATATTAACATATAATAATAGTAGGTATAAAAAAAAATGAACAGTCATGGGGTATGAAAATACTGTATAAGTTCCTTAATGTGTATAAAAAAAAAAATAATTATTAAAATATACCTACACTTTTTTTCGGAATTTAAACCTCAAAAAATAATCTATACCCATTATTATTTTATCGTTTAAAACTATATGATATCGTCGAAAACATTGATTTTTAGAAAAAAAAAAAAAAAAAAAAAAATTATAATAAATGAAAAAACATTTTCTTTCGATATATTTACATAATATACATGTAAGTGTGTACATTCCTATATAATTTTATCATTATACATATTTACGACTTATTAGGTGTGCCTGTTTAATTTATGTAATTTTTATCTAGTCTGGTTGGATAATGGGCCAAAGAGCTAAACATACATATTATAATATTTATATAATATACAAATATATATATTTTTTTTCCTATACAATATAGAGCGCAAAATAAAACTGACGGTGTATAAATATAGAGTCGTTCGAGCTTCACTCGTAATCACTCACAGGCCTAATGTTTTTCTTTTCATACAGGTACGCATATTATATTATTAATGTGTAGGTCTATGGACTCGATAATATTTCAAAAAAACACACGTATACACTCAAGTACAATAGACATTTTTATGTTTATTTTTTACAAATAATAAAAATTTTCGGCCTGTGATAATAATATTATAAAATATTTGTATTCTCTGATATATGTCTCTGATATATTACGTCATTATCAAAATATAAATTATACCGCGAAAAACCTTACAAAAACAAAAATAATAAAAAAAAAAAAAAAAGACAAATAATATATTAATATATAATATCGTATTTGTAATATTTATTTTTAGATACCACACGTAATATTAGATTTCTATATGTAAATTAGACGTTAGACATATATAATATATATATATATATATTTTTTTTTTTTTTAGTCTTGTACAGAACTTTTTTTTTTTTTTTTTTTTTTTGTAATTATATATATCCTAATTTCAGGACGTGGTTTATTTGTTAAATGAAAAATAAACATGAAAAAACATTTTAATAAATATACGAGATTATATAAAGGAAACTCACACTGGTTTGTTTTTTCATTTATGCTATTTATATCGTAGTATAAAGTCGAAATCCCCAGGTCTCTCTTTGTGCGTGCAAAGGTCGTCGGGGAAAAAAAAAACTGGCATTCGCAAAAGGTCTTTTAAAAGAAGAGTGTATATAAGCCACGACGATCCTTTGTCGTTCGCTCGACATTATACGGACGTGTTATTATACTACCTATATATAAGTACATATACGTACATTACTAGTCGCAGTCGGATCTCCGAGGAAATGAGTTTGTGCAAAAAAAAAAAAAAAATTGAAACGAGTACTATATGTGTCTTGTCAAGTGCTGTGATGAAGATACACCGAAGACGTAGGATTTACAAAATTTGTATTTCAAGATAAATTTTTTTTAAAAAAAAACATTAAAAAATGTCAAAACCGGTATTTTTTTATCCTTTCGCTCGCATCGTATAGGTACTTGCGTATATTATATTATTATATGCGCTATACATATAGTGGAATAATTTCATTTTTTTATACACGAGTTTGATTGATGTCGTAGAAGTACAGATATCGTCTTGAGGTTTTTTTTTTTTTTTTTTTTATAATGATGAGGTAAGGGTAAACAAAAATAAAATTTAAATAATGAAATTCTATCGAACCGGCGCATCTGCTTGTCATCGTTTCTATAATATAATATAGGCACACTAAATTTATTCGAACAGGCTTATCGATACTAAAATATTCACGATTACTATATAATGTTTGAATAATTACTGTAATTAAAAAACTTTTTAAAATAATAAATACTATTCACGCAACAAAATAAATACGCCATAACTCGCAGATGCGCAATCTACAAAATAGATCCAAGTCATAAAATTGTGTACGTTAAAATGATAAAATCACGATATCTATGCTGTACGATACAAATCTAAAAAGAAAAAAGCAAAAAAAAAAGAAAAAGAAAGAAGAATCTAAAAACATATCAATCGTATAGAAACCGTTTTTGAGTTAAGTAAGTAATATTTGTAAACAATATAACATCCAAAAATAATTTATAAATAAATTCATTTTTTGACCAAATAATCACTTGCGTTTTATTAAAATATACATATTCTTACAAATTGTATCCTATATAGTGTATTATATTTATTTATGCGTTACATTAATTATTTATTATTATATCCACAACAAATAACAAAAAATATCTAAAAATTTCATATAGTACGTATAATATACCTATATAATTTTGTAAATTTTATATATTTAAAAACCTTGGCGAACGTATAATTTCAAAATACGCATGAGCGGAACACGAATTGGTTTTGCTCGAGACACCTATGTTAATGTAAGTTCATATTTTTATTTGATTTATTGGTTAATTTTGCGTTACAATAAGTTCAATAATATTGTGATACATTATATATATATATATATGTATATGAAATTATACCTATGTAGACCATATATAGGTAATAGTATACATTATTATTATTATTATTATAGTATTTTACAATTATTGTTATTTAATAAAATAATATATTGGGGTAGAAGCCACAATTCAATGGTAATCGTAATAATTTTTAGTTAAAATTGATGGATTTTTTTTTTTTTTTTTTGATAAACTTACGACATTAGGTATATGAACAACAACATTAATGAATAAATTACGATCTTATAATGAACGTGTTCATGTTCTTAATGAACTTTTTCAGGTTTGTTTTTAATTTTCGATTCATTCTTTTCTTTTAATTTTTTTTTTTATTTACCGGTGTACGACACACTACACTTTGCGTATAATAATATAAATGCATATTATATATTCAGTACAAAATTGGAAAGTGAGCGGGCGTAGAGTGTGTTTTTGTAAATTGTATAATTATTATATACAGTTTTAGAACAAAATGTGTGGTAAAACGAAAAAATACATATAAGTATATACACGATTTTAGGCTCGGGTAAAAAATGTGTCGCTCGAGCATAAAATATAACGCGGCGCGCGTGTGCATAAAATAACGTCATAATTTATACTAAATGCAATGTCGAGTATTGGGTCAATGAAACGAAAATGACAATCGTATTATGTATACATAAGTACACTTACACACATACCGCTGAAGCGGTTAAAAAAAAATAAAAACAATGTCGTTTTGTCTACGCGTATATATACGCAAAGTAGTTATGTAATGGAATTTTTTTTTTTCCTCATATTTCTGTTCTTTTTATACATATATATATATACGCATTTCGAAAGAAACGCATATTAAGGGTCTTCGACAGTAGATTTTTCAAAGCGCTAAAATGGTCTTGGCATTTCCATAAATTGGCCGTGTTAAACTTGTTCAATTTTAATTTTCAAAAAAGTTCTGAACTCGTTATTATATTTTCTATGTTTTTACCGGATGATTTTTTTAAATAATTTTTTTCAAATAAATGACAAACAATTAAATAACGATTTTTTCATTAATTTGAAATCACCATAAAAATCTTTGTATTGATTTAATTTTAAATCCATCGGGTACAAACACAGTTTAACAACTCGCCTTTAATTTTTCCAAGATTATGTTTTTTGTCTAAACATATCCAGAAACCTACAATTATGGAAAGGCGTGAGCATGTTTATCAGAAAATACCGTGATTACATAATATAGCTATGAAAAGTAGTATGGGTATGAGGATATTTTTAGATTAATTTTAAAATGTACTTAAATATTTTTAAATTGTTAGATTTTTAGTTTTCCTAAAATTACTTAAAAATTGCCTATACTGAACTCCTTAAAAACGGCCGGTGTCGAAGCCCCTTAATGTAAAATAACGGTCGGGTAGATCCGTATAATATATAATATTATAGTTGTGGTCATGCGTACAATATAAAGTGCTTTATTTTTTTTAATAGGCCTTTTAAAAATGTAACGTGGAAAAAAAATTGTAGGTCTTATAATACAATAACGTGCACAATATAGGTACTCGAACATTTTAAGTTTCTAAATATTGTTCAACGCCAATTTGTACGCGATTCAATAGCATCCAACTGCGTAAGAAAAAAAAATTTACACCCGATAAACCTAATTACTATATAGGACGCGGTACGTTTATAGAAAATTTGATAATTTCCATACGCTTTATTATTATATCTATTATATATATATATATACTTGTATATATATGCGTTTGTTCGTGTACCTACCGTTTATTTCGAGTATATATAAAACGTCGTCATTTTTCACAGAAAATTACGTTTAAATCGTTTAATATTACTGTACTACAATATATCATTCGAAAATTAAAACATATTCCGAACCTTTTTCGTCCGAATATATAGTCAGGGGTGGCCGGCGATAAGAAATTCGTGAGCCGCAAAATATAAAGAAAAATATGTTAGAGCCAATAGAAAATAAATTAAAAAAGCTCTCGATTATTGTAAAATACGAAAACACGTTGCACACAATAATTGCTCTTGATTTTTATCATCATAGATTAGAAGATATCACGTGTAATAATAATATTATGTGTAAAAAAATTTCGAAAAGAGTAAAATGATTTTATTATTGAGAAGTGTTTTTTCAAGTGTTCTGTTAAGTTGTTTGAAATCCGGCTAATAATTGCTAAATGCGGTTCGTATACGAGTTCATCTAAATGTTCATTAGAGTCAGTTCAGATAGGTATTTCTATAATTACAATGAACTTAAGTGTTGAGTACCTACTGTGATCCGCACACATAAGTAGTCCAAAATATTAGGACGTCTATTATTGGAACACTCTTTTGTTAGTAGGTATTTTTCTTCTAAAATACCTTCTTCCACAATTCTGTGGCCAAAACGCCATTTAGTTTCAGTTCTTTTAGCCCATCGTTTCCTTAATGATTTTTCAGGCATGAAAGTGAAGGTTTAAGTGTTCTCAAATCATTAAATCTGCCATTGATTTATTCAGCAAGACCAGACGTTTTACACAAATAATCTTATATTGCTAGCTGAACGTCTGGAAGGCATTCAGCAATTTTTTCAAACGTTTGGAATGAGCGAATATTTTAGCCTCAAGGAATTTCCGAAAGAGTCTAATATACACTCTGCGATAAATCAGAAATAAGATTTTCTCTTCCTTGTAATAATATGTTTATAGCATTTTTAAAACCACATGTTTAAAAATCTAAATAGCCAAATCTAACAACCACTGGAGTGTCATCATTAAGTAGTCAACTCCACAAAAAAGCGATGCATAAACAATGTTACCTACCTGGTCATTACAATAGTTAAACGTTGTCAGACTGGGCGGAGTTTCTATTTAATTATATTTATTATTTACTTTTTTAAATCTGTATTATTATTTCTCTCGGTCTCAAGAGCCACATGCGGCTCACGAGCCGTAGTTTGGCCACCCTTGCAATATACTATTATTTTCGTACTCTCTAGTCTCATATATTTTTTAAATGTGTTTTTTAGGTTACAAACATCCAAATCAGCGGTGGACTATGGAGTTCTTGGAGTTTTTTTTTTTTCGTCATTATTTCAGGCCTTATATAGATTTGATTTTGAATAGGAATCGATCTTTTATTTTCGAATTATTTCTATTCGTCCCCCACCCCTTAAATAAACTTCAGATCTTCACCCGACCCAAATACACACAAAATTTAACAACGACTACTAACTATTATAGCAGTGTTCCAAGGGCGTCATTGATGGTTTTTGTTTTTATGGTTTGCGAGCTTTTAGACGGACCAATTTTAACATTTCACCGGGCCATTTTTCACATTTCAAATGCTACGAAAATACTTTTTCAAAAAACATAAAAAACAAAAAAAAAAAAACCCGACTTTTTTTGGTCGATGCAATTATATTTTTATGACGGCGTATTCGAGCATTGGCGGCACTTTTAAATGATCGTGGTGATTACCCTGTCTCAACCCCCAAATGATGCCCCTGTAGTACTCATCTAATCAACCTATAATAATATCCTACGTACCTATACCTCTATTAGGTCAAATATTTTTGTATAAAAAATAACTATGCAATAAAAAACTGCACATAAAAAATTGTCTTTTAGTTTTATTCGGTTCTAATTTACTATAATAGATAGGTAGGTACGCTTATAAAATTTATAAATACAACGTTGATACTTGTTGCTTGTTATATGATATCTTATTATATATATTATATATATCTTATTATTAAGAGGACGCTACGCACGCGTTTGTTGTCTTGTCTTATGTATCCATAACTATATAGTAAATCTAGGTACCGAATTCTTACTACAGTTTATTTATAATTAATATTAGAGTGAATTTATCAATTATAAAATTTGTGGAGAAGAACATAAATTATGGTGTTTTTTTTTTTCATTTTTAAACAAGTGACGAAATAGTAGTTAAATAACTAATTTTTTTCTACGCCTATAACAACAACAGCTAAATAAAATGTATGAAATAAAACTCGTAAGAAAATTAAAAATGTAATATAGATTCTATCATATTTAGGTAATTATTTATGATTTCTGGTAGGTATCTATAATAATAGGTGGTGATGTACAAATTCACGGTCGGATTCTTTTGATCCGTAAGGAAAAAAAGTCAAAGGTATCGGAAGAAAATATTGTATTATTATTTCGATATACATAACGCGTCATGCATAACAAAAATTCAACTAGGAAAATTTAGTTTTTCTTCCATATCGTTGATTATATTCAGTATATTAAATACACCTATACTGCAGTTTAGAATCAATTTGTAATCCTTTTAATCGTGCTGGTTGACGGTTTTTTTTTTTTTTTTTTTAGAAAATGCGTGCTGTCCATATTATATAATATATAATATAATATATGTGTGTATTTTTTAGATATAAAATTACTTCGTATCACCAAAAAAATAAAATAAAAAAGATTCTGATGATATAACAATGTATAATATATAGAATATAGATGCATGCGATCCGCGGAACATATATATATACAGAAGAGATTAAATCGGAATGGACACTAAATGTAAACAAAAAAAAAGGCAGCCATCTTCCCATTTAGCAATTGTTATCAGCTACGTAATACGTTATGATAACATGGTCTGATTTTCAAAACCGTTTTTCGTTCGACGAATCTGGTACTTTTCTGTTTTTAAT
>JAIPRL010002257.1:0-18720 GCA_025469235.1 Pemphigus obesinymphae | reverse complement strand
GTGTCCAGACTTTCTTTGCGGGTCATGCACTCACCCCCCCCCCCCAAAAGTCAAAATTTTTTTTTATCATTTTTCTCTCATAATCAAGTAATTAATTGTTTCAAAATTCAAAGTACTAAATTCTGAATATATAAAAATGAAAAACATTAGTGACTTAAGTCTTTCATGAGCCATTGTGTTGTAAAGTTTTATTTTGACGATGGCCCATTTTGAAAATGTACGTTCGCACGAACTGCAGCTAGTCACAGGAATGGTGGTGAAGAGTATTATTACATTATAAAAATGTACATAAATTTGTTCTATCATTTGTAATTAGGAAATTAATTCAATTATTAATCGTCTTAGAAGTTATAGCTGTTAATTTATCAATGAAATCTAAAATAAGGTGCACTTCGCTCATCGGGTGGAAGCACTTATCGGATAGGATACCTACCTACTCTTGGTGGATGTATTGTATTTGAAAGCAATGATGTCATTGAACTCGAAAAAAACGATTTTGAGTGCAGCTTCAGTGTACTTAACATAACTATTAATATTAATGATGTTTTCAGTAAATTAAACATTACCTATGTTAAAAGAGTAATCGTAGAAAAAATAAACATCCTTGGAAAACCACTAGCTGCCTCACTACGCTCAAAATCTAAAATACTTTTTTTCCGGAGATATTTTAAATTTAGTTAAACAATTAAAATAATGCACAACTAACGTTACATTACATTTTTTTTTGGTATTAAAATCTAATTTTAACAACTATTTGGACTTAAATACCTCAAAATTGATAATTTTGTTGAAAAAATTTAAATGACTACAGATTTTTGATTTTGATTAGAGTAACGTATATTTAACATTGTATACATTTTTCAGGTCTTAAAAGCCAAAATTACCCTTTTTAGAACGTAGAAACCTCAAAATCTAAAATGTCTATAAATAGTCCACAATTGAAAAAAATTTAATTAACGAGAATATATTACTAAATTAATTATTCGTTGTAAATTTCAAGATTTTAAAGTTATTATTTTCGGAATTACGTAGAAATGAAAAAATCTCGATTTGACAAAATTGTATTTCTGCTGTTTTTTCGTCATTTTCGGGTAGTTTTTCCTTACACATTAAAAAAATAAAATTTATAATAGTAGATATAATTTATATTAGCCATATACATATAAATATTGTCATGAATATATTTGTAATATAGCACAGAACACGGTAATTCAGACAAGATTTAAATTTGCGGCTGATTTTGCAGGTCGTGCCTGTGTACGATAGGAACGGCACTTATGGTTATATATATATATATATATATATATATATATATATATAACCGTGGTCATGATAAATACAAAATGATTAAAAATGTACTTTGCGATAATATTATTTGATTTTTCATTTTATCGCGCGCTTCATGGCAACGAAAATTTTTGTTGCACAGCGCTAACCAGCATAGAATATAGACGCCACGTCGCCATTATTACTTGTGTTATCATGGGCGATTACGTAAATTACGGAATTAACGACGCATTTCCCCATAATATATTTAGATAATACATCGTAGTGATTTCCCATTATAATTATTGTGATAATATTTGATAACGTTTCCTCGGACGTTTCCGAGTAACAATAACGTTGTACAAAAATACACTAAAGGTGCGTGTTTGTTTAAAAATCCGCTCATTCATTCCAATTTCCAGGCACTGCTTGTCGCCGCGAAACAAACATCGTTTTCTATTTTACGTTTTCATTGTTGCCGTTGGCTTTTACTCGACCTGAATTCATTCGTTTGCTCATCTACTTGGCCTCTCGTTTTTGACTTTGTCGTCAACCGTAAAATCGCAGGTGTGACGACATTAACGACAATTACAAACACGATGGCTGGTAGGTCGAGAGGACGAAATAACGGAAGATTCCACTACGTTCATCCACGTAAGTAGATATTGTAGGGAATGGGAAACCTGGGTTCGTCGCCGACTTGTATGATACCATACCACTTTGTGTTTTTGATTATGGTGCAATGTGGTTTGTAAAAGAAAATTTAAATACAGATATTAGGAATACTGCAGAGAATCAGTTCCTAATCCGACACATAAGAGATTGGATTATGGTAATCGAAATGTCTCTTGGAAAAATATCCTCGCAATAAAATGTTCCTAAAAATAAATAGTTATCCCCGTAAAAATATCACCATGAATAAATTTTCCTGTATAAACTATCCTGTCAAATAGGTAGAAATATTTCAAATATGATTTTCATATTATTTAGATGTACCTATCTATATAATAACGAGATGTGATGTCGGGGAGTCCAAAACAAAAAAATAACATTAAACTACAATTTAGACTTAAAAGTGACGTTAAAAAATAGACAATGGTGATCTAGACATAATATAATTTTTGATACTACCTAATTTGTTATTACTCGAATAGGTAGGTAATATCTATATTGACATCACTAATATAGGTATATATTTAAAAAATTTTTTATGTTGATAGGTAGGTAGGTAGTTCTTTAATAATATCAAAATTTAAAAATTTAATTAGTTTTATATATAAGTGAAATTTCACTCCTTTTTTAGAGTGAAATAGTAAAACGTATTTGCCAAGCCAAAATGGCTTTTAACAGTAAGAAAAACCTACCTATTGAAGACATATGTATGGAGTATAGCCCTATATGAGTGTGAGACTTGGACAATATCAGTGGAAGAGCAAAAAAGACTGGAAGCATTTGAAATGTGGGGTGGGGTTATAGGAGAATGTCTGAAGGAAACCTACTGTGGAAAAGCACAGTAAAAATACGGAATTAATGAATAGGACATATGATTCGACATGAAGGATTACTAAAACTAATTATAGAAGGAAGTGTGGAAGGAAAGAATCATAGAGGAAGACCAAGACTAGAATACATCTAACAGATAATAAGGGACCATGGATGTGATTCATATGTAAAAATTAAAAGAAAATTGGATAATAGAGAAGAATGGAAATTGGCTGCAAACCAATCTTCAGATTAATACCATAGAAGAATACATAATATGAGAGATAATAATATATATCTATTATATTATAATTATATACTTTTTGTCCCATTTTATTATTAAAAAAAGCACCTAGATTGCACACCATTGTCATACTTTACGGGCGGCAAATGCCTATTTTCTATTAAATTGTTTTAATGATATAAAAAAACAATGATTTAATTAAGTTCTGCCAGTTAAAGATGCTGGAGTGTAACACAAATATGACAATGGGCCATGTTAGGTTTTTATAGGATTTTGATGTATATAATTTTTAAATTTTTGAAAAATAGATAGTCATTTTCTGGCATGCATTAGCGATTAGCATATGCATTCATTTTGAATTCAATCTTTAATTAGGCCTAGAGAGGTGTTTGACTCCATATTTTAAAGATAATTTTATAGGGTTTAATACGGTGCTTGCTACTTAAATATGCTTGGTGAACATTTTTAATATATTTTGATGAGCTTTATATCCTGAAAGTTAAGAGAGTGGGATCTCAATTGGATCAGGAGATATGATAAAAAATTTATTGCATAACTAGCTCAGGTGGTACTAAATTTTGTATTTTAACCCATATAGTATTGTAAATTATGTAATCATTGTAAAAATGCTATAAAACGATGACACCTTTCCCAGATTTCTGAATTTTTACACTTCTATACGAAACTTCTGTTTTATACATAAAATAAATACATACATTAAAATATATCATACTATTAATATAAAAATGGTGTGTATAGTATTATACTCATTATATATAGGTACCTATAATTTATAGTCAAAATCATATTATTTTAGAGTAAAATATAATTTAATCTAAATATTCATTAATCATAATTATATTATAGGTACTTTCACAATTATATTTTATACCTATCTTGCATAAAGTCCAACTATTGGAAGTAACGATGAACTAATTTCTATCTGTATTCTTCATATTTCATAATACAGTTGTTATTCGTGATTTTTTTGTACCTAGGTAGCGAACATGATGATCGAGCTTCGAGACCAAGCACTAGTAGAGGAGGTGGTGGTTATTCTGATCGTCATCATTTTAACAAAAAAGTGACATTTAAAGCAAATCAACGTGGAGGTAACAACTTTCGTAAAAGTTGGGAAAATAAAACCGATCTGGTTCGTGAACAATTAGATGGTGATTCAAATCGAAATGGACACTCCAGAAATAATTCTGGTCGACGGTATTTTTAAATAATCAATTATATTACACTTATTTAAACAATTATTTGTGATTAAATAGATCATTTCCTGAGAGGAATAATTATAACCGTGGTCATGGGAACTACAGAAATACATCCTGGACTTTGAAAGAAAGTAGCACTGGATGGTACTATGTATTGGTAAGTTTTTATTTTATAATTTTTTTTTAATAATTATATTGAATAATTTTTTTGGTTTTTAAGGTACCAAATGTTGAAGATGGTGATGAAGCCATAAAAATAATTCAAACTTATATCGCACCTATAGCGTTTTATCCATATAATGTATGCTAATTTATATTATTTTTATCTTCCCTATACTTATAATATACTTAAATAGGTATATTTTAATTATTATAATTTAATTTTGTAGAAACAATATTTTGAGAACGCATTAAGATTTCTTGTTGATGATTTTAAAGTTGCTAGAACACTGCATAATACTAGTTATAAGATAACACTTAGAGATGATCGTAAAGTATGTTGCAATAGTTGATATATATATGGTATTAAAATATATTTAAACTTAAATGTTTGTATTTAGTTGGTTATTAAGGTAAACCAATATTTACCTCCACGTGGACCTATATCATTCACACCGGTATTCAATGATGTAAGAGAAAAGATGATAGAAGCAATGGCAACTCGTTACAATCCTAGTACTAAGAGTTTGGATCTATCTCGGTTTTATGCATGTCCATGTACGTAATACTTTATTTTAAATTATGTTAGTATTTAATAATAAAACGGAGTATTGTATATATATATTTTAGTGTTTACTGAAAACCAATTATTTGTACCATTGAATCGACCAGCAGTTCTTTTAGTAGCACTTAATATGGTAGCTCAACACACTAAGAATGACTTGTATGGTCTGAGTCTAGAAAATAATCACATTTATTTGGGTGAAGGGCTTATTTGGATTCGTAGATTGTTTCCTGAATTGAAAGTGTTGGATTTGGCTGGAAACAAAGTAATGTGTTAATTTAATTATGTATAGTTACTTATGTTTGTGTTAGCTAAAATGATTTTTTTCAGTTATCTGATTTGAAAGAGTTAAAGAGTCTCTCAGGATTTGCTATTGAAGTGCTCAACTTGTCTAGGAATCCAGTGTGTGATACAGAGGACAAAGAGCGTTACAGACGGTAAGTTAATTTATTTTTGACCAATTTACACTTATAGTATGTGCGAGAAGTCACTATAGTATATTTAAAGGACTACACAACAAACAAAATTTGTTTTCAAATTATAATTCAATGTTTATTTAATGTAAAGTCAAACCTATAAATAAATAATAATTTGGTAGAAATCTGATTAAAAAAATTATTATTTAATGGGTAAGGTTTGTCTTGGTTCAGTATAACACGTCACACTGTCTGTACATTAGTGTAGTATATAAGTTAAAAAAAAAGAAAAATCATTTTTGACTCAAGATTTTTAAATTTTAAATTACTTCTTATATACTAATCCTTATTTTGCCCTCTAATCATTCCACTCATAACCACTCGCATCTTGACATTCTCATCTCTGATACACTCATTTTCTGTTCTATCTTCCTATTTATATTTGCTGAGCGTTGAGAGTAAAATCTCTCGAGTCAA
Source organism: Pemphigus obesinymphae (assembly GCA_025469235.1). NCBI lineage: Eukaryota > Metazoa > Arthropoda > Insecta > Hemiptera > Aphididae > Pemphigus > Pemphigus obesinymphae. The sequence continues at coordinate 12,891 of JAIPRL010002257.1, read as the reverse complement.
TGGCGACTGTTTTCCACCCTACAACCTCTACTATAGTTTAACAGCTCTACTTTGGTATACAGAGTGCCAATATTTATTTACTATTTTCAGATAGGTATATGGTATACTGCATTATTTTGGGTAACACTGGATTAATGTAAACCTGTGTGTGATTAACAAATATCAGGACTTTAAGTTATTTTTAGTTTTTACAATTTGATTTTTCAAAAGAACACTGATCAGTAAATTATTTTAAACTACGAATACAAACTATGAGTATTCAAATAAAATTGAGTATAGTTATAGAGTAAGATATTTGGGTATCGAGTATTAAAAAATTATGACTTTGTTGACTCAACTTTACCTGAGTACCTATTTCAAAGTCAAATACTTGCTCAATTCAAAATGTAACCCACTAATACAATCGCAAAGAAAAACATTAGTTATGTGCATTACTGTAATAATTAATGCAATACTCAAAATAATACACCACTGCACTGATTGAATCTATTTTTTTTTCTGTTGAAGCTATACTATATTTTATAGTATAACTTATTCAATGTTTTTGATACAGCAAAATGACAAAAACATACATAAAAAAATATAACAGCTTTTTAAAGAATGTAATTTTTAATGACATGAAAGATAATAAGAAAACATGTATAATTCAAAATAGAAAAATATTGAGTTTCTACACTAATGTACTGATAGTGTGATGTGACTGACCCAGGAGTCAGTATTTTTAGTATAAATCTAATGAATGTCACAAAATTGGTTCATGATATTCTGGTGTATATATCTGTCAGATGTGTTAAGGGAGTATAAAACATTTATATAGTGTATTTGGTACATTTAAAATGTCTATAGCTAGCTTGATATTAGAAAACTGCTTTAATTTCTAGATTTTTTATTTATTTATATGTATATGAACACTCTTTTTAATATAATATAATTTAGATATGTGTGATTATTGATTATGTATTTATATTATTATTTTTACTTGCAGGGACGTAGAACAATTATTTCCTATGCTACAAAAATTGGTAAGTGTCATATTGTTTATAATTATAATTATGTATAATTATTATTTCTATATTTTATTTTACGGATTAGCATCTGAATACAAATATATATATAATGTGATACAATAATTAAGTATCAACATATAAAACTTGATTAGCTAATGATAAATTATATGTTATAATATAAAATTAATGAAATTAATATTTAAATGATTGGTATTTATTCATTAATAAAGCACATCATTTGGAAACGGGGGAGATAGATATAGTTGTGGAATAAAAAAAAACCCAGAAAAGAGTGGCGTTTCTAGATTGGCATATGTTTTATGGGATAATGTGAAGTATAAAGGTTACGGTTACTAAGCTCCGACTGGCTGCTGCAGCTTATCTAGTTTCCTAAATACGACTGACAAAATGTAGCGGCTGCTATATATTTTATTTTCATGTTAGTTTGGAATTGTTGAGTATGTAAACAAGTATTTTAGTTTATTAACTATAATTATTATTACTTTGTAATTGGAACAACATATTATAAATTATAATATAATAGCTAAACTTAGAATATAATTCAAATTCAAAATCGACTCAAAATCCAATAAGTGTACACTATTATAAACTAGGAAAAGCTAAGATTACTTTAAAGTTTCAATTAATAGACATTTAAAAGAATATCGGCTTACATTTTGTGATTTTATATAATGATTAATTCACTTTTATACTATTTTTAATTTACAATAACATAGAATTGCCTCCAAACTAATAATTACGATAGATGAAAAATTAGCTCATTTTTCAATACGAGTATAAATTTATCAAAATTGAATTAAATAAAACACAAAATTATTTTATTTAACAAGTATGCTCATGTAAAACCTCAACTATAATACACACATTTATTGTTTATTCTAAACGTAACAAAGTTTGATGATAATATTTTGATTTGTTGAAAAATTCAAAACATGCCATCAGTTATAGATTTATTGTAATAAGTTACTATTTAAAAATTCAAAAATTTCTAAAAATTATTCTAATTTTGTTTAAATTTTGATTTCAATAAATTCCAATCAATAGTCTGTAGAAAAAAAATATCTCGGATAAAGAACCTGTGATCTAGTTTCTAATTTTTTTTTGTGTCCCATATACATATTGCGAATATTTCGCCAACACTTTTTGCAATCTTCAACTATAAAAAATAAAATATTTAGATTTTGAAAGTCGAATAATATACCTTTTGTTTGTATACTAAACAAGGTATATATTTAAGTATATAAACCTATAATTATATATTTGGAATATAATTTTTTGTTTTGCAAATGTTGTTATATAATAATTAAATAATTAGTTTGTAGGTACTAACTTTATTTTCCCAATCCAGATGAAATGTTGTTTAGAATTATGTCCTTACGTATGATATCTTTATGTTTTTTATGGGAAATACAAAACGCAATGTTTCCCTACTTCCTCTACTAAAACTTCATTATCATTTGACAAAAATTTAAATTTTGACATAGTTACATATCTTATATTTTATAATAAAAACTTAGAAATTTGCTTCAAAGTGCATAAAATTTCGATGACATGCAGTATACTTGCTTTCAGAGCAATAAAATTGTGAGCTGCAATGACTGTTTTTGAAATGCACACATCAATTGCATCTTAGAAAGCACGCTCTGAGATTAAATTAGAACAGTTGGACTATGTGATTAGTTGCAGTTAGTCGCAGCTTGGAAATCTTACTTAAAGGGATATAAGAAAATGTATACATAAATTAGCAGCTCACTCACTATAAGCTCATTTGTCCAAAAATGAAATTAGTTGGTGTGTTTTAGATTTTGAAATAACCTCATCACATGACCTGATCATGTAGTTACTGGTTGGTAATTAATAAACTAATTGTAAGAATCCAAAAATATTATAATAGAAAAATTCAGTATTTAATAATGTATGATATAAAAAGTCCGTCTGGTATGAGTGGTAATTTATCATGTTCAATATTTGAACAACCGAGCTAGTATATAGCTAATAGAAGAATAATTGGCAATAAACTACCAATTATAACTTTCTTGTTCTGAAATACTGTTTCAATGTAATATAGGTCTGATAATATTGCACAGTATAGGATTTACAAAAGGACAGAAAGTTTGCACTTTGCACAATCTTAAATCACCTTATTGCAGATTTATTCATTGTGCAAATGAGGTTAAAGGTTATTAGGGAAATTAAATTTGTGATTGTGAACTTGTAATAGCTTGTATAATAAATAAAAATTGTTTAATCAAAGTATGTAAAGGATATGTTTGGCACTTGGCAACTGAGTTAAAGATTTAGTCTTGGTAAACTAAACGGTCAATGTGAGCTCGCAATAACTTATAGTCAAAACATAAGATTTGGACTAGACGTGCATGAAAAACTTATTCATCAGAAAATAAAATAATTTGACTGAAAACGGTATAAACAATACGTTATGAAAATATCAAATATCAATTACATCATTATCTGATCTACTGGGCAAATGTTTAAGAAAGATCTGTGTAGATTATAATACCAGATGATTGAAAAAAATGTGTATTGGCAAAATTAGATGAAAACCCATCCTGCTCATCAGATACTGTGTTACATAAAAATTGATTATTTGCAGGATAAGATATTTGATGAATAACTTATTGTTATCAAGTTATAGCTATAATATTATTTTAAAGGGTATAGAATAGAGATGAAAAAAAACATTTATCATATATCATTGTCCAACAACCACCGAGACTAGGAGATCACATTTCTTCAGTTTAACAAGAAATTACAAACATCAGGTCATGTGAATGCTACTCTTCGAAAAATATATGGAATTCGTGGAAAATGCCATCAAATTATTATAAATAAGGAGAAATAATTGGTTGTATGATAAATAATTTATTTTTATAGTTGTTTATTTTTTAATTAAATTTAAAATTAATAATAGCTACTATTATTATTATGTTGGATTATTGTTCATACTTTCATATCTATTTCAATTAGGAAATAATTTTACATTTCATAATGATCAAAATATAACTAATAATAATAGAATCGGCCATATATTTAATATTTAATTTGTGCCGTTAATAGAATATTAAGAGTATTGAATCAAGGTATTCTTCAGAGAAAGAAGGAACCTTATAATGCTGTTGATATTTAGTTTAGGCAGATATATAGGATGTAGGGGCAATGTTATGAATTTTTTTTTTTAGGACAACACAGAATTGCCATCTCGGTATAGCGGCATTGTTGCAACCAAGTTGAAAATGCCAATTAACCTAGGCAATAGTTATCATATACCCGATGGACATAACCCCGAAGAGCCAAATCCTGTGAAGACTTTGGTAGAATCATTCCTATCACAGTACTATGAACGATACGATAACAAAGTGTCCAGGCAGTTGGTCGCAGATGCTTATCACGATAATGCCACATTTTCATTATCCTGTTGTTTTCTATGTAATATGTATGTACATGAATATTTATTAGTAGGTAGTACTGAACCTTAATTTAAACTATAATTTGAATTGTTTTATTTTAGTAACAAAGGTAGTTTATCTCAATACTTTCCATTAAGTCGAAACTTGCTGAAAAGTAACAAAAACAACAAAACTGATAGAAGTCGATTTATACACAAAGGAAAAGAGAACATAATTAATATATTAGAGAAGTTACCAAAGACCAAACATGATCTCGTCTCATTCCAAGTTGATGTACCAATTGTAAATGTGAGTATAAATATTCTTTATCTTTGTCAATTTTTTAATTCTTAAAATTTTTTTTTATTTTTTAAAGCGTGCAATGATTCAAATTATTGTAAATGGTGTTTTTGCTGAAGATTTTAAGGAAACCAATATTAGGCATGTGTACCGTTCGTTCTCCAGAACTTTTTCTATAGTACCTGTCGGAACTGGTTGGAGTATAATAAGTGATATGCTGTTTGTAACAGTAGTTTCTGATGAAATACTATTAGTAAGTGAAATAGGGTTTAAATTTGTGTATATTTTGTAAATGAAATGTTTTGTATTCACAGGAATCGTCAAAACGATTTTATGTTCTTAAAGCAAAATCAACATCTTTAAAAAAGAATAATTTCAATGGCAATAATAACGTCACAATGTTTATGGAGGATTCAGAAGAAATGTCTGGTTTGGAATCATCGTACCAACCATCTGTTACACCCAATCATCCACCGCCGCAATATCAACAGCAGTCCACATTTTCGTCTTATCAGGTTTCAGCTCCTATGAATCCACAGCCACAACAGACGTCACTTTATCAAGGTAGTTTGCAGACACCTATTATGCAGAACCAACAGATGACTTTCCAGGAGCAGAATAACTCTGCAGTAACATCAATATCACCAGCAAATGCTTTCCAATTAAATCCACTGCAGTCAAATATGTCATTTCTTACTCCCACTCATGTGCCTAATCAGCCATCAATGGAAGTGCCTATAAATTCAGTTGATGACGTTAATTCTAATAATTTAACCATGATCAAGAGTTTTTCAAGTGAATCAGGAATGAACTATAAATGGGCTGCAAAGTAAGATATTGTGAAAATCTAAATATGCCTGTTGTAGGACATTGTACTAATGATTTTTTGTGGTACAGTTATACCATAATGTAAAACATATGAAAAAGCATATTATGAAGAAATTAATAATAGAAAACAATATTTAGGAGACAACCTCATTGGAGTTAATAATAGAAAACAATATAATTAGATAAGTATCTCAAATGTTTACACTGGTTCAAAAAATCTAAAATAAATATATTTATTCCTTCAATAATAAACTAAGTATTTAGAAAACTCAATGAGAAAGTCTCTTAAATATTGAAATTTTTAAATATTACAATTCTAAATAACTTGAAAATGCATTTTTGTTCAGTTTGTGTAAATATCAATACCGTGATTATATAATAGTAAAAAATGACAAATTATTTTCAAAATATTTTTATTTTCTTGATATTTCTTATAAGGAGTCATATATATTTCTTAGTGTTAAAAGAATTAATTTTTTTTTACATATATTGAAAGGTAAATTTTTTAGAAATATTTTAAAAGGACCACACTCGATTTTCAAGAAGGTTTTGTATAGTGAATTTTTACTAAATTTTAAGAAAAATTCAAGTCAAACAAATGGAAAATATTTTAAAATATACCTGTGTCATACTATTTTTCATTGTTGAACAATGAACACAAACACAATATTTACTTGAAAAAAATTTCGTGCAACTTTAAAAGAATGCAGAAATAAAATTGTACCATCATTTGAAAGATGAAAAGTTAAACTATGTTTTGTTGGAAATCAATTTTTAAAAATTGTATTAAAAAATCATAAATGCAACAAAGAAAAAGGCGTATTTGGTAAATATTCAATTGTATAAAATAAAAAATAAAACATTAATTTGAAAATCTAACAAAACAAAGAAAGAGTTTTCATCTTTTAAATGGTGTATAATTTATATCTCAATGTTTATTGTAGACTTAGTAGCATTTTAATTACCAAAGTATTATTTCGTTAAACAAAAAAATTTGTTAGTGTAGCGTCCTTTTAAGCTCACATTCAATCTAAAATATTGACAAACTTATACTTATTTGACCGAATAAAGTCTGGCCATTTGACACATACAACTATATAAACAATAGTAACAATACTAATATTAGTAACTTTGCTTACTATCGTCATGATATGCAGTTTAGTTGAGACTTTTTTAATGTATTTCTCTATGGTGGCGTGATAACTGCTAAACCGATTGTCTGATCTTCATTTTTGTATGCATATATTTAATTAAATTGAGCTATGAAGGCTTTTTTTCGATAACTAAACATTTGACCATTTTTACCATTTCATTCAACCATTTTTTAAATCTATTTTTGATTTTTATCAATAATCCCTCGTAGCTTAATAATAACCGTTTTCAAAAATAAAAATTTTTAATTGTTTCTGACCTACTTCAACCTGAATCACCACACCTACCTTTAGAAATGAATGTTTTACACCATTGTGTGCAGCCATATTTTTTCTTCCTTTTGGTTTCAGTCTTTGAGAACACACTGCTATATTCAAATCTTGCCATCTCTCTTGTTCTCTGCAGCTTCCCTCCATCTGATTCCTCCTGGTCCTACTATCTTAATGTCCATCTTCACACAGTCTTCCTATCTTAACCTTGAGCTAAAAGTCTTTTTCCTATAGGTTCTTCTTTAATCATCTACCTAACAAGAAATCCTTGCTTACATCAGGCATAGCCCAACCACATTAGTCTTTTTTTAACAAACTTTTTAAAATTACATTTTGTATGTGGATAGTTGATTTGTTGACAGGAAGGTTAACTAATAGATGGTGGTAATTTTTGATTTATATATGTGTAATTAATATTTTATTACTTATTAGACATATTATATTTGTTATTATAATATCTTATTAATTATTAGACTTTTATTAAATGTATTGGTCATAGGCATTTATTAAGTGTAATATTTCTTGAACACATATTACTGATTAGCTAGCTAGTATATCACATTGTTACAACCATGACAAAATAGATGGGTATTATCACAGTTGACATATTTTTTCCCTGTGTGCGCATCTCTTCACCCGGCCTATAACGTAGTCCACCACTTTTCATTAGTCCAACATTTTGTCATTCGGATTTCAATTTTGATGGTGATTAAGTAAACAAATAATTAAACATGGATTATGATAACTTAAATCATAATAAATAATGTCAAATATAATTTATTAAAATTATATGTGCACTATTAAATAATTAACAAGTAAATACAGGCAAGAATACATAAGATAATATAGGCCAATAAGAAGTGGTGAACTACAACACAGGTGCGGTGAGGAAATATTTTAGCAGGTTGTGTGTATCAAAAATCTGTGATGATACCTATCTATTTTGTCATGGTTACAACATTAACAGAACTCCTTAAATTTGCGTGTGTGGTGTGATCTTAATTTTAATATACTAAAGTTAGTAACCATAGAAAGTTTTATGGTTTAAGAATATGTGAAAATGTCCATAGGGGTATAACTTAATACTATATTTGCCTAATATATATATATATATTTTTAATAAACAATTCTTCATTACATTTTTTTTTTTTTTACAGATGCCTGCAAGACAATAATTGGGATTATGCTAAAGCTGCTTTGTGTTTTCAAAAACTAAAACCAAATATTCCTCCGGATGCTTTTGCCATTAATATTGATTAATATTGATGATTATATGTATTATGGCTTGAATATTGCTGAGAACTTTCGTCATTTTCATACTACACAGACTATTTTTCATTGTTACTATTTTATTGTGTAATTAACATATTATATATTTATAATTAAAAAAAATAATATGTTAGAACATACTGTATAGGACAACCAAAATCATTTAGTTTTTTTTATGTTCAATTGTAATATTTTATATTATTTTTTTCTTTTGTGTTTTTAATAATATATTCTTGGTCTTTTAAAAAAAAAAAAAAAAAAATGAATAAAACTGTCTCAACTATGATGAGACTTGTTAAAAAAAAAACATAAGCAAATGAGCAAATGGATTAAAAAAAAATTTTTTAAATGATTGGAAAATATATTATTAATTTATGGCTTGGTGTTAAAATTATTGCCGCATGGTGATGATAAGCTATGATCCAGATATGTGTACTACTGGGGCTAGCCATTCATAATTACAGGAAAGAATTATTTTTCATATAGACTAAGAAAATATACTAAAAGCTCGTAAAATAATTTTATTCTAATGATTTTGGTTATTCTATTAAACCAGTATTGTTTGTATAAAAATTCAATAACTATTATCAAGTTGTATAAAAAAAGGATAAACATTTTTTTTTTTTGTTAATAGGTTTATTAAAAAAAAAAAAAAAAATGTAAATATTAATATTATGTCTAATATAATACATTTATCTTATTTTAATTTCATTTTAAACAAAGGATACACCGTTTTAGTTTTTAATATTTTTGCGATAGTTCTGTTCTGTTTATATTATAATAATTGTGACCAATAATAAAAATTGGAAAATCTATGATTTTTGTAATTTTTAATTAGAATTTTTTTAAAATCTGATTGTAATAAAATATTTAAAAAAAATGTGGAACTTAGAGAAAAAAAACGATTATGTTCATTTGTTATCCTCCTTGTATAATATTTATATAAAATGTTATTTTTATACCATTTTATGTGGGTTTCTGTTTAGTTCATGATAAACGAAAAAAAAAATAAAAATAATAAAATCATTTTTGCTTTTTGTATACAATTTAGCTTTCAAATTTTTAAGATTACATAATACATTAACTTTAATGATAATTAGATTAAGTTTGTTACTATGATGAAAAAAATTGCATACTGTTGAATTAAAATATACGTCCATGTATTAATTATTAATTTATGTGTTTATTGTATATTAATAAATATATTATGCACATAATACATAAGTACAAATATACTGAAGTTTAATAAAATTTTTTACTTAAAAACACACGAGTACCTAATTGTTATTTTCATTTTTACCTCAAGCGCGTGTTGAAAAGTTTTTAATTCTTTCTCATTTGGTCCTCGATTCTATTATGGGGAATGGGAATTTGTGTTCCACAGCATTAATTGAACGTTTTTTTTTCTTGAAAATTATGTTTTTAACGGATCAAAATGTGCATAGAATTTGTTTGTTTGTTTGTTTGTACCTACAAGCCATTGGTCTCCGATCGATTTCCGGCACACCTTACTGCGTAAGAAATGAAATCGTCTTCAATCAATTCAGAACTAGAACAGTAGGTAGGTACTAGAAAATATTCGTAATCAATCGAGCGCACTTTTCCACCTCTCGATTCAAATACATACGCGAACCTAGGCCGTTCCACAAACCAAGAGTTACCCCATAATCTGAAGAAAATATTTTCAAGTCCTTTTTCGTGGTCTCAACCACCATAAACATCTTCAACACAAATTCATACGACTAGCAAAAGCACATACAGCGGAACGTCGGATAACTCGAATCGGTTGGGGTCAAAAAAACCATTCCGAGTTATCGAAAATATTTTTTTAAACAGCAAAGACACTTCATTTTATAATTTTATTTATTTATGTATTTACCTACCAATAAATGTATAATGTATGCATGTATATCGTACTTAATAAAATTAAAAAAAAAGTATAAAGTAATAAATATGTACTTAAATGTAAATCGTGCGTGTAATATAGAAAATGCGTACAATGTAATGAACAAAGTGACACTATTTTTGATTGTTTTTTTATGGTTTGATAAGGACCTATATCTGTGGTGAAGTTTTCAAATTGGTTTAGCGACAACACCCTTGGTGTTATCATCTAATTCTCCCAATTGTACGACACGTCCTACTCAACGGTCGGTATGTGAAAAAATGTGTACACTCGATATAGGTAACACTTTTTTTTAAAACAAACACCATTTAGGACTACACTATTTCAAAACGAACATTTTCGTGTTAACTTCGTGTAAAAAAGTGTACACTATTTATCAAAACGAACAAAGCCGAACATAATATATCTACACGCACTGAACACCAAAATACCACTCGCACAAATACACCGCGCTGAAATCATATAAATTGCCTATACACAACTCCTTAATAAATCACCGCTACCAATCCGAGGACGCCTCCATTTTCGAGAGGTTCTGTATAGGAAATTTTTATTCTCAGGCTGTAATAGGCCTATTATTATTAAAAAACCCCAAGTTTTACACGATATTGTAGATAAAATTATCCGTGTTCTATACCGTCGTCCGTTTTTTCGACAACACAAATAGAACTGATGTTATATCAAAAAGGGGTTTTTTTTTTTTCTAAATTAGTAACTTTTTAATAATATTTAATATTTTTGAAAAAGGATCACGGTAGAACACGGATAATTTTGTCTTCTATATTGTGTAAAAATTTGGGTTGTATAATTACAGTCCGAGAAATCTTATTTCTCGTAAAACAGTTTTTTTGAGGAAAATAATGCATGTGGCGTCCTCTTAAGACGACATTTAACATTTTACATACCTGCGTAAATATGCTATACACACCCGCCTTTAAGGGGTTCTATATAAGAAATTTCAATGGTATATTAAAAGTAATTTAGAAATAGTCATGAGTCGGCACCATTTTTTCATTGTCGTGTTATTATGATATTTGTTAAAAGTCACGTTCGCGCTGTATAACTGTACAACTTCTTTCTTTGTAATCGCCGTCAATATTTATGCCTACTTATAATATAATCTATTATCGAGTTACTTTAGAAGATAACAATGTTAATCCCATTTATAAAATTGAATTTAAACAAATAGATTAGTTTTAAAATAGCGACCGATCTTGATGAAATCTCTCCAATATTTCTATTAACTCATTTCAGTCAATAGGTACTTCTTTATTTAATAAATCATTACACTCTGGTATTTTTCCAATCAATGGTAGTCTTCATTCATTACTCCCACTTTTAAAAAAGGTAATAAAAATTTAATTAATAATTATCGTCCCGTACCTAAATTGTCAATTATTCTTAAATTATTTTCAAAAATTGTCAATAACATAACCTTGTTATTAAAAATAATCAACTTGGTTTTAGACAAAAACGATCAATAATAACAGACCTATGTACTTATATTATTTTAAACACTCGATTTTAGAGTCGTTTAATATTCAATTTTAAACTATAATGTAATTTATATTGATATGGAAAAAGCCTTTGATAGAATAAATCATAAATTATTAATAACTAAACTTAAAACTTTGGATTTGCTGAACCAATAAGGGTTTTACTCATTCTTAACAAATCGTACAGAAATTGTTAAATATGAAAACTATCTATCTGAACAAATCTATACTTTACGTCAGGCGTCCATCACCATCAAGAAGATAATTTATCTTCTATACCGTTTTCTATTTTTATAAATGATAATACCTCGAAAGCTATTTCAAATTCAAGAATATTATTATTAGCTGACGACGCAAACATTTACAAAGATGTTAAATGTTTAGATGATGCTAAACTACAATTTGATTTAGATAATATTTACAAATGGTGTTAAAACAATGATTTGTTTTTAAATTTAAATAAATGTTCTACAATTCCTTTTTTCTTTAAAAAAAAAAAAAACCTACCAATTATATATTTAATTGTTCTATGGGTAATATTAATTTATCAAGAGTAATTTCAGTACATGGTCTAGGAGTAAAATTTGATACCTACTAAACTTTCTTTCAATGTTCATATACATTTTATTGGGAATAAATCTTCTGCGAAATTCGATTTTTTAAAACGCACTTGTCAACATTTTGAAGATAAATCTACATTAAAAATTCTATACTATAATTCATTAGTCCGTTATCACCTTGATTATGCACGCCTTATCCATATTTAATAAAACAGACACAAAATCTAGACAAAATGAAAAATAATTTTATGTTTATTATTTTTTATGTTTTTAATGTCATGTTTACCATAGAATTTCTCACTCTGATTATGATGTTCGAATTTAATTTCTAACTTCCCTGAAATCAGGTAGGTAAATTCCCAATGATAATCCATACCAAGAGGCGAGTAAAGTATTACTTAGACTAGTGATGAGCAAATTCGGTCTTGGTCTTGCAGTCTTGGTCTTGGTCTTGCAAAAATGCAAGACTGTACTAGAGCTAACAAGACCAAGACCAAGATTTTACTATTTCATAGCAAGACTGAAATAAAAATGTATGCAAAACCAAGACCGAGACCAAGACTTGACTGCAAGACTCTTGCAAGTCTTGCTTTTAAATAAAACAAAAATTAATGAATTAAATACATTATTTATTACGTTTTTTTTCTTGGTGTACATTATTTATAATTTCACACCAAAT
>JAIPRL010002256.1:0-63319 GCA_025469235.1 Pemphigus obesinymphae | reverse complement strand
TTTTATACTTTATTTAATATGTTTTCAATTCCTTACAAAATATTTTACATCAATAATAGGTACTAATATTATTAATAGATGTTAAATATTTAAATTGAATAGTACCTGCTGTTTGACGTAATATTTGCTCAATATTTGTAAATGTAGCTCGTGAAGGTTGTCGTATTTCTGGAAATTGTTGAAAATATTGACGAGAAGTCTTTATTGAGCTAGATGATATGATAGAATCAGTTATCATTTATCAAATATTGATTTGTATAATAAGTAGGTACACTAAAATAATACCTATATATATTATATTACCGTAAAATACAGTAAAACTTATTGTAAAATATAAATAACGGCAATGGTAATTACTATAGTTGAAGATGGAGGGGCAATAAAGGCAATTTCCCCCTTTTCATAAAAAAAAAAAAAAAAAAAAAAAATGTTTTTTTTTATTTCGGTAATACGTATTTATCTAGGGTCCGTCGAAGCATGTCATATTTTATATTACCCAAATGTATATAGAATATAAATATTGGATTCTCATAATATTTTTAAACAAATATAGCATATATAGGTACCTATCTAGTTAAATAAAAAAGCGCTAGTGTATTTTACCTATATATGAGTTTCACTAGTTCAGTCATTTAACGCAAAAAATAATGAACAATTTTTAAATATTTTATTACAATATAAAATAAAACATTGTTTAACCTAACCGACATTAAATAAGGATAAAATAAAATTAGATTTATAGCGTACCTATAGTAATGTATACACAAATTAAAATAACTCGTGAAAATTGATGACAAATTTAATCAGACTTTACCTACAATATTTTATTTTACAATATATGTAATTTAAAAGTCAAAGCGTTTCAAAATACAACCGATTTTTTTACACGATATTATTTTTTGTTAATAATACTATTATATATATTATATTATGTGTGTGTGTAAATCGTGATGCAATAAATACACATATGTTTGGTGTTATAAACACTCGAAATAATTTTCTGAAAGAAACTGCAGCTACAACAATGCGTTTTTAAATTTTAAACACACGTAGGTATAGTGTTTAAATGTTAAAATCCGACAAATACGGTTTTCTTTTTCTCACCAGTAATTTATGAGTTGATCTTCAAATATGTGAAAGCATATTACATTGAAGGATACTGAAAACAGTTATTCGATTGTTATGCGACGAGGTCTTTTACAAGGACTTCTATGGGTCAACCTCGGGGGGGGGGCCATATATTTTCGGCATTATCTAACCACTCCACCTACTTTGGAACAACACACGATACATATATTATTATAATTGTTTGACACTCTGATGACAACTCATTCTTATACATCTTAACCGTTTTAAAACGCCAAGAACACTAAAATATGTAGATTTAAATGTATATATACATTATATTATATGAATTACAAAAGAAATGTAATATGGTCCCGTGAAAGAAAGAAAATACAGAAAACTGTGTTTTTATTTTTTAATCGAAATCAAAGTCGAAATGCAGTCAATATAATTATTACTAATATCATAATATATTTCTTTGAAATAAAAAAGATATTTTTACATTTCATTTAACTTATATACACAGTAATAAATGTTATTGTTTTTTATAAAATATTTTTCACTATTTTAGAGCATTATAATTGAATAATATTTATTTCAAATTATATTTTAATATAGTTTCGTTCATTTAATAGATACGATATATTGTTCAAAAAATATGAAATACAAGATCAACACAATATGGAGACACAATGGAGATTTCAACACAATAGAAATATTTACTTGCACCTTCTTTTTTTTAAATATTTGTTAGGAAGTATTTAATAATTTATTCTTATCTTCACAGTAAATACGTCAATGTCCATTATAAACAATATAAAAAATGCACAAGGTAAAAAGTCGCACTAAATAAATAAATCTCCGCCATAAATAAATCTAGTTTTAAAATGTATATTAATATTCATTTTTTGACCTGATAGTTGTTTTTTTTTTTTTTCTAATAAATCAAGAAATAATGTGTCCACGGGGCACGGTAGACGTAGAAAAAGATGTGCGAATTATAAAATTATGTAACACAATATGAAAATTTTATAAAAACTATAGTCCAGGACTCCACGCTACGACATTTATTATAGTCATTAATGTAGATTATTATCCATAAAACCGTATTCAATATAGAAAGGAAAAAAATGCATTTTAAAGAGTTCTATATAGTACCAGTTATAGTTAATTAGTAAATATTATATCGTGTGAAAATAAAACGGTACACGTAAAATCATATTATAATATCCATTACATGAAAATTATATTAATATTAATACATATTATATACCTATTTATATTAGACCGCGAATAAAAGTATACCTATGACTATTACGTCTTATGGTACAAAGTTAAGTAAAATAATTAAATATTATAATTTATTATTAATTCATAAATTTATTATAATAGTTAACTTAACCTAATAAAATGTTTTTGTATTATTTCGTTTTGTAAATGAAAAAAGTAAATAAAAAAGTAGAAAATGACATCTTTAAAGCACTTTCCTCACCAAATTTTCTACCGGAAAATTATATACCGATTGCATCAAGTTTTCTAGTCGAAAAGTTATTTACAGGAAAATATAATAAACGTTATTGTAAAACCACATGATCTTCGATCAACTCAGAATCTAAAATGTCTATTTGACCTTTATATTAATAACTAATATAAAAAAAAAAAGTATTAATAAATAATATATTATTTGAAATTGCGATAATTAATTAATTAATATTTTGAATGTACTCAATACTCGTAAACATATAGCTGGTGTTTAGAATATAGTATCTGGGTATCCTGACAAAAGAGCGAAAGCAAAAGTACGAAAACAAAATGAGCAAATAACAATTTGAACGAAAATATACACTATGGTAATATAATAATTATTAAAATTCAGATTAACAATTTGGTGTCAATCGCGGAAGCCGAAATCGTGTAATATACTTTATTATTAATAAATAAGTATTTTAATCATTTAAGAATTTTATTTGAATACATTTCAAACATAATGTTTTGAAATAATTATATAGATAAATATCCGCCAAACTCTGAGTTGAATAATATCTACTTACTTACTTACTCTGAATAAATAACAATATTAATTTGATATAATATGGGTAGATAGGTAGTCATATATAGTTATATCGTTTTCGCTCTTTTTGTTTTTATTCTTTTGCTTTAGCACTTTTTCGGTTCATTCTTATGTTATTTCCCCTAAATTTATAAAATATTTCCATTATGAAAGGTAGTGTTTCTTTACACGTAAGGAAATTATTGGGAAAATAAAAATATGACCTTTTCAAAGTACCAATTAGAACCAATTCAAAAAACGCTTTACTCTAATACTCCTAGTCGACTTTTTCTGGTGGAAAAGTTGCCCATAGAAAAAATGAATAAATAAACATCATTATAAAACCATTAATTGGAAAAAATATTGTTTAACGTTTTGTGAAATGCAAAATAAATGAGTAGGTAAATAAAATTAAAAAATAAAAACTTGACTATCTTAAATTTATAATAAACATAAAATGTATAATGTCTAGTATAACAAGAATATTTGATTAATAATATGTCAATATTTTATTACTTTGTCGGGCGTCTATACAATTATAACTCGACATTTTTATTCGAGTTTGGGCCGTTATAGTAACATTTTCCAGCAATGCATTTAAATAATAAAACATGCATAAAAAGGTGAACAAAGATCCAACAAATGTCGGGACCTTTTCCAACTGCAACGACCAAAATTCGAGTACTAAATTTTAGGATTGATTCGGGTGCATTTTATGATATTAGGTACGCTGTTGGCAAGAAGTTAGGGGCATAAAGTTTAAAGAGTCGGTAAAACGAAAAATAATGTCGACCGATATTGTAAGCTTTGCAACAATGACCAACATATTGATGTCGTCGAAAACTACCTGTTAACTTTGCGCCGTCCACTTCACGGACATTAAAATTCGAGAATTTATAAAAATTATTGATATTTTAGAGCATTAAAATCCCGTGTAAGGAGCTCGTATCGTTTTATATTATTATGACTATTGTGCGTACAAGCATCTATAAATGTTATATTTATAGTCAATGAAAATCGTATCTATACGTCAATGACACGTCATAATATAACATGATGATTAATAATAAGATATTATTATCGATATGACGTATTGAACATAATTATAATATTATGAATATTCGCCCAAACATAAATGTCCTGATCGCATTATATCCATACGTTGGAATCGCATACTTTTCAGTTTGCAGTAAATATTAAGGTAACGTATGTACTAACATATATGAATGGTTTATCCGACCCCCACCAAAAACGATTTTAATTTTTTTTTTTTTTTTTTTTTTATATTCGTTATGAAATCGTCAAACAAAAATAGAGTAGTAATATTACGGATTTTCGTGTTGGCGCGTTTACCGTTCTATATATTATGTACGATGTCCATCATAGGTATGGTGTGTATTAACGAAAAAATATTTTCATTCCCCCTCCTTCCCGTCCTCCGTAAGTTCTCATTTTAGATTTTAGTGTGCCTACACGTAATTATAACGGTATTTCGTTTTCGTTTCATAGTATAGGTATAGAGGTGTGCTGCAGCCTCAAAGTGGTTTCACTGCTGTGCGTCTCGTTTTGTTTAGAAGAATTTGTTATTACAATAGAATACGTTTATTCTTATAATAATTAATATACACTATATGAACATCATTTCCTGTACCGAAAATCTTAGCGAATCCCATTTTTTATTTTTTTTTTTTCTATATAATTCTTCATTATACCAACATATTTTATATTATATATAATCGCACCCATGACTCAAATATACATAATAAGCTAATATGGTAAAAAAGTTAATTATTTTACACTTTTTAACTCAATTAGTTTATTGATTTTATCTAAATAGGTAACTATATGTTCACATTTTTATAGACATATTTTTCTGCATTTACTTAATATTTTAAAGTTTACCTTCATAATCATTTAGTTAAATTAATAACATCCTAATAACTATTTAATATTTAACAATATATAATAATGTGAGTAAATTTACATTTTGTCGTCGAATGATTTTAAAGACTTATATTTAACAAATTTTTTTTTTTATGTATAACATATGTTATCAAAAAACAAAAAATAACTTTTTTTTAAACTCATAAGTACCTCGTTATAAGTTAATATTTTTCCACTTTAATTCTATTGACAATATCTTAATAATTTTTCCATAATAAAGACACTTTAAATTACGGACGAGTACAAATTCTGATTTATTATTATTAATCCAAATTTAGTGGCCCGGTGTAAATATGGTAAAATAATTTTTTTTTTGTTTTTCTCATTTTGAAGTTTAAACAATAGTATTTTCCACAATACTGTTTTATTTATAAATTACAGGGCATTAGCCATTACGATTTACAAATTATGTACAGTATATTGTTGTAGTATACAATATACATTAAATATTAATATATGCATATAGTCTATTGGTATACTTAAGGATTATGTCGATTATACCATTTATGTTCCGTAATTATACCTATATATTTTATTATTTGTAATGACAGTAAGTATACAAGCATTTCAATGGCATTATAATATTTCCCATACATTTTAATTGCCAAACGTTCATATTATAGGGATTGTAAAACATAATTTTTTTTTTACAATTATTTTGTTTCAAAGAAGATTTTTAAAATAACAAATTTAACAGTAATCGAGTTACAATTACTATTATCAACATAATCTCGTTTTTGCAGTGTTGGGTAAGTTACTTTTAAAAAGTAACTAAATCACGTTAATAGGGTCAAAATTATAAAGTAACTTTTTTAATTCAAAAATAACTAATAACAATGACATTACTTTCAACATTTTTAAATATGTAAAAATGAAAATAATAAATAAAATGTCAAAAATATCTTTATTTATTTCTGACAATCGTCAGTCGATTATTATGAAATCTATTATCATACTATTCCTACCCATTATAAAATCGTACAATCGTCAATATACTTGCTTTTTGCAAGGGGCCATCGTCAATTTTAGAAGAATTTTATTTTTTATTTATAAAAATGTAACGCCTTATTTTACAAAGTTACTTACAAATAACTAACGTAGTTATTCTCACGTTATTACAAAATTAAATAACGAAGTTACTATAAAATTATTTGAAAAAGTAACTACGTTAAAGTAACGAGTAACGTTCATTACGTTACTACCCAACACTGCATTTTTATGATAATAATGTATACTATAGATATAGGTGAGATAATACGTATTACTATTAATTATAAATAGTATAATCTATACTATTGCTATTATAAATTCTATTATAACTTATAATAATGTTTTTCAGTGAAAAAAAGTTATTAAAAGTGGTTCCAGATCGTGGCAATACCTGTAGTAAGTTTTAATAAACAGACCTTGTGATAAAATCATAGCCTTTGGTTCGTTCAATATGGGGGACATTTTTTTTTACAAAATATAGTGAAGTGTTGAAACTTGGGGAAACAATTTTCATGGGGGCCCTGATTAACCAAAATAAAGTCGGTGTCCCTCTCTACCAGGTCCGGAAGTGTTAGATTTTAGGTGATAATTTTTGGTTTTTTAAAAATATCTTCAAAAATTAATATTTGTATACAATTTAAAATAAGAAAAGTTATATACATACTTTTCATGGGTGTAATAATTAAACGATAATAAAAAGACATGGCAAAATCTATGAAACGCGTAGGAATTATATTTTTGATTAATTTAATTTTAAGTGTCTTACAAGCATAATATGAAAACGTGTTAATTGAATAATGAATATTTTGCTTAAAATTTAATTTATTGAAAAATAATTGAAAAATAAATAATTAAAAAATACAAATCATAGATTATGATATCTTCATTAATTATTACTATACGTCGTCATATTCAAAAATCAATCCATTACTCTTGAAATTGGAAATACAAGACCTGATTTTTCTTTGTTCTATATACGAGTGTCAGACAAAGACAACTGAGTCAGGTATGGCCCCTAATTTTAACTGTACTGTAAATGGTGTAGCTGATATTTTTAGATTCTAAGCGAAGCGATGAATGTAATGGTTTTACAATGATGTGTTTTTTTTTTATGTCTGTATACAATAATTCGAATAGAAGTTGAGCAGGATTTTCGGAGTAAAAAGCTTTTTTGATAGAAAATTCGTTCCAGTTGCTATATAAAACCAGTTATTTTTAGATTTTTTGAAAACTACCTTTAATAACGGACAATCAATTTTATAAATGGAAAAATAAGAAATAAAGTTGTTATGGTTACCGATTTTTTTAAAATAATATTAGACGTACAAAACTTTGTTGATTCTTTTCAAATGCAATGATTTTTTTTTTTTCAAATAATTTAAAATAATAATAATACACTATCCTATCTGAGAACGGAAAAACAATGGACAAACTTCCATCGTCATTTGTACCTGGTACTTAATCTAACCTATGATTGTACCAAACTCACTGTCAAAGCGTTTTTATTAAATTATAATTAAATATTTTTATTTTAAATTAAAAATGTGGATATTATTCTACAAAACTGCTGATCCGAGTATTCGAGATAATCCGTAAGTATAGGTACCGACGTGTATATTATTACTAGTCTTATACTCGTGTATATAAGTGCGTGTGTGTTGGTGAGTTCCATTTTCTAAAAAAGAAAAAAAAAATGCATTTTGCGAGATAATATAATATATAATAATATACTCGGCGATTTATCGAAATACTAAACACGACCAGACAACAATAAGGAAAATCACCGGTTTATCGGCGGTAATTACGAATATTCGTTCGATTTAACCAAAAAATTGAACAAACACAACGGAGTAAAACGTATTATCAGCGGTAAACGCACTGAATACTTTTTTCTCCTGTCGATTTATTATTATTATTATTATTATTATTATTATATTTGATGTAGTCGTTCACGTAGAGCGCCGTGGTCTCGGTAAAAAACATAGCTATTCACAACTGCATATTATGGTCAATTAAAAAAACAACAACAAAAAACACGATCTACTTATAAACACGAAACTGCAGTTATACCGTTCGTTTTCATCGACTCGTTTACGGTATACCGTAGCTGTAAATCAAGAACTATATAGGCCTATATAGCATAATAATATAATAGTAGTACCATCGAGATGTTCACATCTATATAATATATTTTATGACCCAATTTCGAATGGTTTTTACACGACGAGATAAAAAAAAAAAAAAAAAAACATATATAAACAATATATAACAAAATAATTTACCGATATATACGACTATATACTACATATTATGCGCTGCATATATATATATATATATTATATGTATATACATAATATACATAATATACAGGGTGATTTAAATATTTCATGTTAAAGTAATTTTCTCGTATGTAAATATTCAAATTTGATACAAATAATGCAGTTTAGGTACATATATAATCTATATAATATATAGAAATGATGCGGATGTGTGTACCTACGTATATGTTCCAACATACGTATATGTTCTTGAACGACTCGGGCAATTTCAACCAAACTTGGGACACATGATATATGACTATTGATATCTGGAAAAAAAAAAATACTGGTTGGGTGGGAAGGCGGTGACATGTAAAAATTAATGGAAAACGACCGATATTAGTGGCAAATTCCATGATTTTCGAATGTTTTTCGGATGGAAAATTTGCAGGGTAAACATACATAATACGAGCATATTGTGTGTACAGGCGGTCCGTAAGACGAGAATGTTCTCGAAATCGCCAGTATACGCTCGCGTAACTATACACATAAACGCCGGGCAATCATCTATGTATGTAAATATAATTATCAATTAAACAGTAAAACTGTTCGGCTATACGTTTCACAACTTAACACCTGTCGAACTGGGAAAAACTGTTCACCGGATATGTTTAATATTATATATAGAATACATTTATGAGACTTATAAATATATTATAATATAAACTTATAGGTATACCTATACCTATGTATTTTTATTAGCCTTTTTCGGAAGAATTTTGCCAATAGACTTTTGAAAATCAAATGAAAAAACAACGCGTTCCTAATAATATTTTATTGGTTGAAATAGATTTTTTTTTTCAATACGAGCCATTGAAGTTTTTACAAATTTCAATAACTATTAAAAACTACATAGTTTAGGTACACAAACATTCAGATATTTGTCAAAAAAAAAAATGTGGGTTAATATTTGATTTTCAAAATGTGAACACCAAAGCCATCCCTAAAAATATCGGGGTATTTAGGCACAAAACACAACTGGATAGCTACATGCGGCGGACAAATATTGGTTTAGGATACACCGAGAACTTCGTTTACACACATATTTTTATACCTCTCTATGAAAAAAAACACAACTTATTACAAATTACTAGGTAGGTACTTATTTTGGTTATTATTATTATTATTATTATTATTGAGAACTTTTGCTTCGAACAGACGTGATTAAAAATTATTTTGTCTGCGTAAACAATATTATTTTTGTTTATACGAGATAAACACAACTTTATTCGATAAGTATTAAATAATATAAACTCTATAAATGGGGGGGGGGGGTGAATATATTTTCATTGTGCTCAAAAGAAATCGTAAATTTTCAGGTAAAAATTAAAAATTTACGCAAACGAATTGAATCGAGGTGCGATCAAAAGTATAATTCTAATAAAGTATCAAATCATTTTAAATTATTCTATTGTATGATTTTTAATAGTAGTATATGAGAAATTTGTTGTAATATGAAATTTTAAATCGCTCTGTATATAATATAATATATAATATATATATTGTGTTTAGTGTATACTTAGTACTTACGACTGCCAACTGGTATAATAGCTTTTACTGACTCTGTCACTGCACGTCATATTATATACATTTTAATGGATAAAACGTTGTGCCTCTGGTACTACATTATAATTCTGTAATACCCTTACAGTAAATTCTCGACAATTTGAGAGCATTAATTCTTGAATCACATATTTCGATTAAAAACATTCGAGTATTCTTCAACATTTTAATTTAAAACAATATACTACGCAGTATATACGATATTTGAAATTTTTAAAACATATATATACATACCTATATCACAATAGTTTGTTCGAAAACGGATGGATTAATATTGGTATAATACTCTAGTACTCTATCAGTTTCATTATAATTTTTACTTACTATTACTGTTATTAGGTACTAAAAATGAAATGTATAGGATTTTCCTGAAGATTTCGGATAGATTCTCTTATATTATTGTATACTGTACGAGTTATTTCAATAACATATGCCTAATTACGTATATAGTTTTACCATGTCCCATTAAATTCTAAGTGTACCGATGAATGTATTGGTTTTATAATGATGCGTTTTATTTTTTATTTTCATTTTATTTTCTTGTATGTTTACACGTTCGGGTAGAAGGAGTAAAGTAAGAGTTTTCTGGTATACAGGTTTTTGATACGGGAAATTCGTGCTAGTTGGTACTTTATAGACATCATTTTTTGATTTTCTAAGTAGTTTTCAAAAGCATATAAAAAAAAACTACATTTTATAAGGAAAACATCACGAAAAGTTGTTATCTATTAGAAAATAACAAATAAACTAGTTATTGTTACAATCTATATAGATTATAATATGTTATAATATTTATATATCTACTAAAAAGACCGAAAATGATTATAAAGTGAAAAAAATGACCAAAACTTGAATAGTACACCAAATATTTACTATAGCACTATGTAGGGGAGACTAGTTAACAATGATACAAATCGTTTAAAATCATATCCTATGTTTAAATACATTTTTTCTGCCATTCATTTTTTTCAAATATATTGTCGTATCATGTGCTGTGTTCAAACGAAGTTTGAATGGATTCATCTTTATTATTTCCTGCGTAAAATACATTTATGTGATTTGTATTGTTATCAAAAATCGATTTTGAAAATTTTAAATGTAAAAATTTTAGTGAAAATAGTATTTGAATATAGAGAACTCATAAAATCGTTATAGTTAAACAAAGTACTCAGGTAATTATATACATATTTATAATTTTAAGTTTTTACTTGCATTTTGTATGATTTTGAAATCGTGCTCAATGAGACATTATATTTATATTTTTATATGTACTTATATAAATTGTTAAAACTAAAAGAAAAAGACTGTCATCTTATGTTTTATTTTATTATTAATACAAATTATTAAAAAAAAAAAAAACAGTTTTCATTTATTGTATTGTAAATTGTTATACCTGCCGGCTACCTATATCTAACCCATTTAAAATATTTTAATAATTTGTAAAAATATATTTTGAGAGGATCCTCCTGGATCTGATCTTTTATGGATGTATAATTGGTTACCTATATATATTTATTTTTCAAAAGTAACACAGTAAGTAATAGTAATAAAATGATACATTTCATAAACAAAAAAATAAATGTCTCAATGTGTACCATGCATTGTCTCATTATGTTATTGTGTATTTTTTGAGTACAAGTATTTTTTTTAAAGTTGAATTTTTCAAAATATATTCATAGAATTTTTTTAACAAAATATGTTTTTAGAACCTTAATGTTTGTTTAAAATAATATCAAACATTTGGAAATTAAGTTTCACTAACATCTAAATTAAAAATAAAAATCAATTTGTTACCTCATTGTTAACCAGACTCCCCTATATTGAATTCATATTTCTTATTAGCCGTGTCAATTCTTATGGTAATATACATGTAATAATAAACATGTAATACACACCGAAGCTTCATGCAGAATCAGTTTGTCGAAAGAAATAATTGCTTTCAAATTCAATATATTCATCTCCACTCACCAGTATCCTACCTAACGAGCGAAGTGCTTTCACACCCTACTGTCCGGCTTTTTTTTTTAGGTTTGTAGGTTTCAGCTAAAATAAAGAAAACAACGATTTCATAGGTTTAAATAACATAGGTTTCATAGGTTTAAATTTAATAGGTACAAAATTATTGTTTTATGTACCATATAGGTTTATTTAACAGTGGCGTATGCAGGATTTTATCAATGGGGGTGGGGACTGGAAAATAAATAAGTAATCAGTAGACACAAGATTAAACACGAAAGAATAAAAAAAGTGCTTTTTAGTGGTTATAATAGAATACTGTTAAAAATATATAATATATATAGTGGTGTATTTACGGAGAGGGGGTCCAGGGGTACTGAAAAAGAACCAACAAATATTAATTTTGAAAACTTAAATACCAAAACTTCATTTTTGTAGATAGAACTTTTTTTTAAATAATAATAATTAGAAATAGAGTTTGATGACTCAAAAAATTAATAATAATGCCCTAAAATTATAATAACTATAAATTTTAGATTCTGAGCAGTGCAAAATGTTTTCTCATTTTACTATGATATATTAATTGGTCTTATATTTTTCTTTGAGCAATTTATGGACCGGAAGATTTGACGTCATGATCTAAATTTTTAATGTGTACCCATTTTTTGGCATACAATTTTGTCAGCATGGTACTTTGAAGAGGTAATTTGTTGATTTTTTATAAACACATTAGAAAAAACCAACCAAAAATAATGAAAAATATTGGTTAAAATAATGTCTATTTCCTCATAAATCCGAAAATGTTGGTTTTAAAAACTTTAAAATGATCACAGAATACGTGTTTTTTTTTTTGTATATTTTTTAATATATTTATAACATTATTATGTTTTAAACATATATTTTAGCCTCCACTTAATGTATTTACAATTTATAAATGAGATTGGAGATTTTTAGTAATCAAAAGTCAATGAACTGTATTATTATTACTATAGGCTGTGGTTCTTCGTTACTTTTATCATTTATTACCAAACTAAGGAATAATCAGTTTTAAAATTTAAAGAAAATGTATCAATTAAAACTTAAAAGTATATCAAATCAAAATAATAATATTATATTTTACAACCTCATGACCTATCCTGTAGTTTGTTTTTGTTTTTATGTAGTATTTCTGTCAAAGACTGTTAACCTTTTTATCAGGTATACTTATGCCTAAATATTAAATTTAAAATATTTTTAATTTTCAAATATCTTAAAATAATCCAAAAATAAACCACCGTTTACTGTACAGTTTTTTTTATATTACAATTACAAAATTAAGAAAAATGTATGAATTTTAAATGAATGTAAAATTTAATTATTTTGTCACTCATTTTTATCGATGTTTAATGATAACATTTTTTCCATGTGATGGAAAATATTCTAAAAATATCAAAATTAAGTTCATTTAAGGCTAAACCTTTTGAAAAGTTAAAAATTCAAATAAAATATTTTTAATAAGTATTATTTAATTTTACCAAAATAGTACACCGACCCTGCTACCCCTCCCCCCTCCCCATTACTAAGAGTAATATTATATATAATTAATAAGCGATTTTGTTCCTAAAGATAGTAAAATATAAGAATTATTCATGTAAAAAATGTATTGATTTTCAATATATTTACACCCCCTCCCCCAGAAAAAAAGTTGAAAATACGTTACTGTATATTTATATAATTTATAACATTGATAATATGAAACATAGAAAAATAGAATTATACTGGCAATGGGGGGGGAGGCTTCAGCTCCTTAGCCCCTGATCTGCGTAAGCCTCTGGGTTTATAACTATACTAATTTGTGTTGTATATGTTTATTGTGTAATTTATAACATAATGGTTAACTAGATTCTAGAATCCTTAAAAGAGTAACCACATACCGCACCTAAAGTCAGTGTCGGTTATATAGTATATGAGTAAAAAAAATTATGAAATGGAGAGTACCAATAGTAATTTTTTATTCTGCCATTGAACATTATTTATAAAAAGGTCGCATGAAAAATTTGGTAAATATCTTGGGTCGCCACTACACAAAGGTTAAGAACCGCTGCAATAGATCATAGCGTCTAAACTTAATAAAATATTCAACAACATATATATAGTTTTATATCTTTTGATAGGAAAATTTGATTAAATATCTGTGTTAAACTAATTTCAGGATATTTTTCTATTTAAGATTATATCAGCGTAAATACATTTTCAGTGAAAAACATGCATTACCTCGTTTTTATCAACTTACAAACATCTTAGAAAGACAAGATAAAACAAAAAACTAATAATAAATAACATTATCTATTTCAAAACGACCAAATTATACTTTTATTAGGTACACGTTAAACTTAATATAAGCTTCAAAGACCGTCAATGATGGTTGGTTTTGATTGCTTCTAGTTAAAAATTATTTAAGAAATTTGAACATTTATTAGCATTTTCTAATATTTATTTTTAATATATATTTATTTTTTATTTATTTAATGGATCAACTTGGTGAAAGTGTTCAATTTTAAAGCATTACTAAATATTTTCTTTAAATAATAATGATTCTGAGTGGAATTCAATGTAATAAAAAAATATAGGAACCTATACACTATACAGGTAACCACGAAAACTTAATTCATCATTTTTCAATTTAAAATGATTTTTTGTTATAATCGGCAATGTTCAGAGAACTTCTGGGAAAATAAAAATGACCTTTTCATTTTAAAACAAATTTTCTGTCAAAAATCTCGATTTCTATTCTATCCGAATAGTTGTTTTCAGGAAATAAATATGATACAAACGTTGTAAAAAAATAGATAATCATGAACATATTATTTATTTTATTTTTTCCTCTAAATTTGTAAAATATTTGTGTTTGAAAATGTAGTTTGTTTTTACACTTAAGAGGACGTCATATACCTTTTATTAAGGGGTTTGTAAAGGCAATTTTCATGAAATTTTAAGAAAAATTAAAATTCAACAATTTATAAATATTCCCGTGTTGGTATCACTTTTTATTGTTGTGTAATATTTGTTTGGCAATATTTGTTTAAAAAACCATGTTATACTTACCTTGATACTTCAAACTTAATGGCTTTCAGAATGGTCTTATATATTAGCACCAAATAAAAGAAAAGAACTTTTTCTAACTTTTGACAGAGGATTTTTTTTGTAAGCATTTGACATCTGTAATGGTTGATCCTTAAAAAAGTAAAAATATTACAATTTTTAAAAACTTGTGAAAAATAAAATATTAACATTAAATTTAGTAAATGTTGTCAGTTTTTTTATTGATATAAAATGTATTGCCTACGAAATAACACTTACATTTACAAGTACGAAACTGTGTTTACCGACTATATTTCGGGGTGTGGTTTAAGGGAACTTAATTATTACTTAAAGAAATCGAAAAATGACCTCTTCAAAGTACCAACAAGAACGATTTTCAATAAATAAAAAATGGTTTTATTTCATAACTCCTATTCGACTCCTTCTACCCGAAAAAATGTATACAAACATATAAAAAAAACTCATCATCTTAGAACCAATACATTATTCGCTTCGCTCAGAGTCTAAAATAAATATATCGTTGTAAAATTATAAATTCCTCACTCCTCTCAGAATCCAAAATAAGGAAATTATTATTTATTACAGATACGTGAATATATTTCGTCTCGACTGAATATTCTGACTCTAACAGTCCATACATAAATATTCTAGACTGCACATTTTGATCAAACACTATAACAGTTGTTTAGAGTATTTTGTACCGCAGTGAAATGGTTTCTCTAGTTGTATTATTCATTTAAAACTCAATCTGTAATATTCAGTTTTTTACGAATAAAAACCCTTTTGATTTTCTGCGGTATATTCTTCATTATTTTAAGACCCGAAAATATCGTTTCGTGCTTAAAATATGCGTGTGAAAAACCGTATCAGTTATATAATGAGTAATAACCATGGTAGGAGGTAAAACGTGTTACGAGAATTTTGATTTTGAAAAAAATTGCTGATTTAGAATGCTTCCATTCTTAACCCCGCTCCATTATATACGACGTGTGCAATATATATATATATATATATACAGTTATAAATTGGTACTCATATAGAATATGTTGCAGTGTGTGTAGGTAGATAAATGTATAACATGACACATGGGGTTTCTGACGTGCACTCGGATATTATCTGTAAGCTCTCATCTCGATTACATTTCGTAATACCATACCCGAGTAGAGGTACACATCGCACGTTATTTCCGGCTTAGTCGAGTGGAAACGGAGTAGCGTTTAAGTAGGTATTTTCTATACATAATATTATACAGCGTATGACGTTGATGCGTAATTATAATCAACCGTATATTAAAAATGTTTTAATTAAATTCCAAAAAAATATTAGTATACCTAAACAAGTGGAGTAAATAATCGGTTAAGTTATAATAACGATTAGACGGTTGAGATAGGTATATAGTCTTTCCTGTATTCGTAAAATAGACAACATTAACATCGCGCGATTATAAAGTAAACTAGAGATGATAATAGATGTTTTATTTCTATTGAAAATTGACCTAAATTTATGTAGTAAACTATATAATGCGATCGCACGAATTTTCAGTTTTAATAATAAGTCAATTTGACCTAAATATATTTATACGTGTTAAACTGCATACTGTATATTATATATTATATTATGCGCTTTACCTTAACTCTATAGCTCTATACCGCGGTTATTATGCAATAAGCGCGAATTATCTGGTGCCAAACCAACAATATATATATATATAATATGTAATAGAAACAATTTCGTTCATTTAGTTATAAATAATAAAATCAAACCAATGGCCTTGTAAATATAGTTCAGATAATGTACATAAAAAAGTAGATTAAAACTACGACGAAATCTCCAAAAAAACTCAATATTATTCATCGATGTACTCGTATATATGTATTATCAACATTATACTTTAGAATATCTGAGTAAAATATTAATAATTACCGTTATTCGACAACCGACAGCGCCGTTGTTGATTATTATTTTTTATCGACATTTTCGATGTCACGAATAATAAACATATATTATGTTAATGGCAATGGGGAAAAAATTCAAGGTTTACTAAGATAACAACTATAAAATATATATGTGTATGTACTTTATGTACGAGTACAAGTGACTTTGGACAAAAATGTTGAAATAACTGTTGTTCTACAAATAATAATAGGTATATACTATGTTAGAAGATTTATAAACACATCACAAAACCATATATTATAATATGTCAATTATTGTGTAATGACAACAAACGAGAAAACAATTGAATGCGTTACACTGCACACATTAA
Organism: Pemphigus obesinymphae; assembly: GCA_025469235.1. NCBI lineage: Eukaryota > Metazoa > Arthropoda > Insecta > Hemiptera > Aphididae > Pemphigus > Pemphigus obesinymphae. The sequence goes on along the minus strand of JAIPRL010002256.1, from coordinate 46,086 downwards.
ATAGAAGAGATGACGTATGTGTTTGGACCAATTGATAAAAATAAAATAAAATTGTGGTCCGTTTGGACCAGCTATTCAACACTGTAGCTTGAAATTTTTAAGCCAGGTTTTAATCTCGTTTTTAACTACAGGTATTAACATTTAATGAGCCAGATAAGTTATTAGTAATAACAAGCCAAAATGTAAAACTAATATACTAGAACAGAAATTATACTGGCTTAAAATATGCAAAAGTCTTAAATGAAAATATTTTCAAATCAACATTCTTATACCATTTTTCAGAATTTTTTTTAAAACCCACGTTTCAAGTTGTAATAGGACCATTAATAAATGAAACCTATAAAATAGCAATCACTCAATTACAATTTATAAAAAAATTCAAATTCAATGTTTACAAAATTACTACATTCTAGTAATCTATAAAATAGGTAACCTACATCTTTTGTAAAAACTAAAATCAAAACCGTATTACAATACTCTTTCTTAAAATATTAAAAACTAAAAAGACTTCTATCTGTACTATCAAATATCACAGATATACATTTGCAATGAAAAACTATAGCTTTAACTTGCTGCAAACATCTTATAAATATGAGACTAAAAATATATAATAAGAAATAATATTATCTACGTAGTCGTTTTTTCATTTTTAAGGATTTATAGTTTTTTTAATTAATTTTTTAACAACTCATAAAATACATAAAAAGGCACATATTAAAATATGTTTTTTTTTTTTTTTAAATAAATCGGCTACACTCGAAACAGGGCGCTATATAATGTTGTTAATTTTAATTCATTTTTTATTCCATCCGTCCACAATATATTCGTTGATAAAAATTCAAAGTATTTTAAATAATATGTCATAAATAAATCAATGTATTGAATTTGAAATGGTACTGAGCGAAGTTTGGTACGATATGATTTTTCGATTTATAATACCTATATACAATTTTCCATAAATTTTGATAGTTTTCTTTTATACAGAAGAATACAACCAAGAAAAACGAAAAATGACCTATTTAAAATGACAACTACAAAAACGTATATACATATTACATACATACACATATCGGTAACTATGACAATATTATATTTATTATTTTTCAATATTTAAAATAATTTTATGTTGAAATCGGTAGTTTTCCTTTATGCTTAAAGACTACTTGGAAAATCAAAAGGTTGGCTATTAAAATAACCACTCTGTATATATAAATTTTATCTCAAAAAAAAAAAGGGAAGAAAACAGCCAAATTTTGGTTTTAGGGTATTATAAGGACATTGAGCATGGCTCCGGGAAAAATCGTTAAAACGGTGCTAACACAGACATTTGGGTAGAACAAATCACTATGTAAAATGCAAATAATGCCATCTATCGATTAAAAAACGACTATTACCCTAGTAACTTAACTATTGTAATAATATAAAATCATAAACTAATAATAAAAATTATTGGCGCTAACGGGGCAACAAGTAAATATCCATGGGATAAAAAATTGATAAAAAGCGCGTCGGTTGATACCACAAAGTTACGAACTAAGATAGTATGGACTGGAAACGACGTGGAAGGCGAGTGGCAGTGGCAGTGGTGCGATTACATTTATGAATTAGTAAGTGGGGGAATCTAAGCGATAATCTATCATGCGATCCTAGCGAACATTGTGCAATACCACACATAGGTACGTAGCATGTAGTCTCCGTTTTCGTCATTCGTGGTTGACACTGATAAAAAGTTAAAATTACACTGTAACATTATCAAATAGTTACCCATATTTTTATATTTTATAAAAATAAATATAATAAAATATATCATATTTAATTTTATAAAAAAATTATTCAAAACTTAATTTTTAGATTTTTATACATTAGTTGTATCCGTCTTTTCTTATTATTCGTTTATCATAGTTACTAGGAAGATTTTTGATTTAGCGATCGACTTTTCTTTTAATTCGTCGCCGTAGTAATCAATATCAATTATATTTATAATTTGTTTTAATTTCGCGTGTAATAGGTTATATAATATATATATACCGTGTGTCCGCGGAAACAGGCTACACGACGGAGGGACTTTTGATCAATTTATCGAGTAATTTATCTTTGTAATTTCTGTAAATTAAATATTTAAATAAAAAACATATAATAAAAAAAAAATTAATAATAAAAATTTAAAAAAAAATCAAATTTAATCATTTTTTTTTAAATTTTACCTAGCTATAATTTAGCTAATTTTGGGTTTAGAATACAAGTTAATAAATCAAAATTACTTGAAAAAAATCGACCAATCCAAAAATGATATTCAAAATAGAAGTTGCCATTAAACAAATTATGTTTTGTTACGCATGCGCAAAATATATAAGTTAAAAAATTTTAAGTCATAAGAATTTATGATCCATTAGTCTAGTTTAATGTCCCGAAAACAGAATTGAAAAATATTTACAGGGTAATGTGTAGTAAAGTGTACCCTATTTCCGCGGACACACTACGGTATAAGGTAAAATATTATAGCTTAATATTATAAGGTAACAAATTGTTTTAAAAATGATTATGGAATTAATTTTTTTTTTTATTTAAAAAATTAACTATGACTGTATATCCTTGTGGAGGGGGTTTTGAATATCTTCACGGTTACCATATGCTTGGCGCTTGCTGTAGAAGGCGACACTTGTTAAAAAAGAAGTCTTAAAAAGAATAAAGACGAGTTTTCCCATCTCGAATGTTCGTGGTGAAAATGAGTGAGAGGAAATAACGTACTTGGATGTGGAGATGATGAGGTGTGATGTTGTTAAAGCAGAGGTTCCTAACCAGGGTACCGAGGCACCATAGGGTGCCACGAAATTATTTAAAATATATTTAAAAAAAAAAAAACGACTTAATATATTAGTTATATAATACATATAATTTGTACATGGTAATACTGCGATGTTCAATCTATTTTAGTTTTCATACTGGTTCGATTGCTATCGCTTCGATGTGGACTGTTATAAAGTTATCACTCTACCACTTATTTACGATGAAATACTTGTGACTTTATCTTATCTTTATGTTTTTTTTTTTTTTTGTTGTTGCAAAGAAATGAAAGAAATGACTTTAGCAGTTTAGTAGTTTTGCTTTCGTAGTGAAGACTATCGGCTCTCAGTTAAAAATTGTTCTTGATGATGTGGTAAAAATGGCAAATTTTATTAAAATGAGACCATTAAAATCACGACTTTTTTCTTTATTATGTGAAGCAATGGAATCACAATTTACTAAACTTATTTTATATACAGAAGTACAATGGCTATCTCGTGGTGGTAAAGTTTTGTTCAGAGTACCTACATGAGTTAAAAAATGAACTTATGACTCTTGAAAATGTACCCGAATTTTGTGAGTTATGGACGAACGAAAAATGGTTTTGCAAAATTATGCAGACATATTTTCACACTTAAATTAAATGAATTCAAATACCTATGCAAGGACCAAATGAAAATATATTAACATATACTGGTAAGTTATTAACTCTTGAAGATAAATTAAATATCTGGAAAAAACGTGTGCAAAAAAAAAATTAGAGATGCTTCCTTCATTATCTGTAATGTTCCGAAGTTATGCCTTTTGCGATGAAGCATTTAACTGCCTTAGAAGAGAGTTTCAATAAATATTTCCCCGATTTAGATATATCTGAATATCATTAGATAAATGACCCATTTGACAAAAATATAAGTTTAAATGAATGTAGCCTTGAAGAAGAAGAGCTCGTTGAAATACGAAACAATTGAACTCTTTTATCAAAACACAAAAATGTTCCATTAAATGAATTTTAGATTCATGTTGAAAAATGCACGCTATATAATTGGCCAAAAAGTTCTAAAAATGTTACAGAATTTTTTGACGTCATATTTGTGTGAACAAGGATTTTCCACTTTTGTAAACACAAAAACAAATAAACCAATGAAAATGGAGTTCATTGAAGAAGAAATGAGAGTATGCCTTTCAACTATTCGACCACGAATAAAAGATTTGTGTAAAAAAAACAAGCCCAAGCATCACATTATTTCCATAGGTTACCTAATTTTTAATTAATTTCGATAATCAAATAATATTATATAATAATAATTGAATATAAAAATATATAGTTAATGTTTAATGTAATAATTTGTTTTATAAAATATAATATGTATATATACTTACTAGTTTTGTTTATACTTAGACACTTAGCTAAATAAAACCGAAGTTACAAAATATAAATTTAAATAGGTACACGATTTATTACTATTGCGTATTCAGTATAGAGTATAGGCCATAGGGTGTCTCTGGATTTTTAGAAAATAATTAGGGGTGTCGTGAGTCAAAAAAGGTTGGGAACTTCTGTGTTAGAGCCTAACGGATGAGGTGACCAGTACCAAACTGACAGCGGCTGCGTTAGCCGTTCCATCAGTTATATGTACGGGTCTACCCAAGACTACCCAACGGTTGTAATGTCGACGATGTAGGGAAAGCACCAAAGTGTTTTGAATTAATTCACGCCTAAATACGCAGGATAGGTTCAAAGTGAGAGAAAGTAAATTTAATGTAGGAACATCAATAGGCAGTTAGTAGAAGTTTTGAGTTCAGGAAGAATGTGAATATTTATTGTGTGCAAAAGCACAAAGTGGAAGGGGAGAAATCAAGGAAAATTGATGAGGAGTACAAAATTATATACTCAGAAAAGACCAATAAAAGGGATGATGTAGGAGTAATATTAGATGAAGAAATAAAATTAAAGTAGTAGAGATGATTGAGATAAGGTATTGAGTATAATAAGCGCATATGCTCCACGAGTGGGATGTGAGGAAAGTTAGAAAAAAGAGTTCTGACAAGAGATGGATGAATGCAAGAATTACAATGAATTGAGGATATTGTACTTGGTGGAGATATAAATGGACATATAGGCTGTGATAGAATAGATTATGATAGAGTACATGTAGGGTATGGATTTGGAGAAAGGCACGAGGCTAAACAAATAATACTGGACTTTGCATCAGTGTATGAACCAGCAATTGTAAACACTTATTTCAGGAGGAGAGAAGAGCATTATATAACCTATAAAAGTAATAGAAAAACCATCTAGGGACTTTATAAATGTTTGGTGTATAAGAAATAAGGATAAGAGGGTGTTAACAAAGGACAAAGAAGTGATTAAGAGATATGGAAATAATGTTTTAAGGAATTATTTAATGAAGAATTTCCTAGGGAGGTAATTGATTGAGATGGGTGGAATTTGGTCTGGTGGATTTAATAAGAGAAGAGTAAAAGAGTGGAGCGCTGTTAGAAAATGAAAATAAGAAAGTGGTGGGATCATAGGAAAAGGCAAGAAATAAAGTTGAATGGGGATGTAGCAAGAGAGATTGAGAGGTTCAAGTATTTAGGGTCCATTGTACAGAAAGATGGTGGCTTCGAAAAGGATATGAAACACAGGATTAAGTGAGGATGGAGGGAGTGGAAAGAAGCATCAGGTATTTTGTGTGACAATGAATCCCTATTAGGTTAAAAGATAAATTGTATAAGACAGTGGTGAGACCTGCAATGATATATGGAACAAGATGTTGGGCAGTAGGTAGGAAGATATAACAAAGAATGAGCATAGCAGAGATGAGAATATTAAGGTGGATGAGTAAAGTGACTAGAGAGGATAAAATAAGGAATGAGTATATAAATGAGGATGTATAGGATTAACTTCGATAGTTCACAAAATGAGGAAGGATAGAGATGGTTCGGGCATGTATTAAGGAAGAAAGAGTTTTAGGCAGTAAGATTAGTAAAGGAAATGTACGTTGATGGAAAGAGGGAGAGATGAAGACCGAAAAAGAGATGGGGATGTGATGTCGAGTAATATGAGGAAGGTGGGGGTAAGTGAAGAAAATGTGGGAGATAATTGATAAGAGTTAATTGGATGTGTAGGACTAGGGTGGCCTACCCCAAATAGTTGGGAGAGAAGGCGAAGAAGAAGAAAAAGTATATATATAAACACGGAATATGGCACAGAGTGGGTTCTCCAAACTTAGACAGTTTATAATAACATTTTTTTCATAAAAATTATACGCTTATAAATTAGAAGTTTGAATATTTATATATTATTTTCATAATATATAGCAACTATAAAAAAAAAGTACGTTATAAACGGTAGTTTTCTTTACGCTTAAGAAAACTACAAACAAAATAAAAAATAATTTTTGGAGATTACCATCTATATAGAACGAATTTACTGTAAATAAATCTCTTTACTCCAAAATTTCTACTTGACTCCTTCTACAACCAAAGTTCTTACAAAAAAAAAAAAAAAATTAAAAAAAAAATTTTATACCTACACAAAACATGTAATTCTTGCTATGCTAAAAATCTAAAGTGGTAGTGACATTATGGTACTACTTATATAATTTACTTTTAAAATGTAATATTTAAAATATGAATATTATTACATTTTTATTTTCTTTACACGTTTTTAAAATTATCTATAGGTTTAGTAACTATGCTCTTAATAAATAATATACAAACAATTAGAAGATTCACTGTATCAAATTGCATGTAATATTTCAAATTTAATATTAAAATAGTTCTCTTAAACAATTTCAAAATACCATAATATAACCCTTTCATTCCAAATATTGTGACTTTGAATCTGTGGGAGGAGAATCCAGGGTATTTAAACCACAAAATAGAATAATGTAAATATTACACATTATATAATATATGAGTATGATAACATACGTACCTATATTAAATAAATAATTTACCCACTCTCTTTTTTTTTTTTCAAAAAAATCTGTGGTATAAAACCAGAGAGTCAATAATAGATTTAAAATGTTAATATTTTGAATTTGAAAATGGTTTCAATTTTTTTTTTTTGGGGGGGGGATAAATTAATTTTTAAAACAATTTTATCGTTTTATTGTGCTTAGCTCATTAGGTTTTTGTTTATTAAAATTGAACAAGTCTGCACAGTAGGTATACAAAAGTTCATATATAAGACGTACTCGTATATGCATTATGCATACGATGTTTGCAATATTACACGTATTTTACACAGAACAATACATATTAATTACTTAATACGCGTGCACATGGATATGCACACAGGTCACAGGTGTACAACATTTAATATTCATGTAAAGTCGCAAGTCAAAAACCGTTTATTGTTGGTTTTATAATAGCTAAATTAACAACGATAATCGAGAAGAAGACGCATATGCTATACAAAATAAAAGCTATTTATATATGCATATACGTGGTGTATGCGAATAATCTAATTCTTTAAAATATACGCGCGCATCGATGAAGATATTAAAATTTAAAATAGTTTTTAACAGAATTCTCATAATGAACAATGTTTAATGTTGATACTATTGGCTTTATTTAAATTTAGGTAATATACGAGTAATATGTCGGAACTGGATAGTTCGTGAGTTCATGACTGTAACAAAAATTGAAAAGTTAATTACACATTAATTTCAGATTTTGAGCAGAGCAAGGAAGCTAGTAGTTTTACAATGATATTTATTTTTTATTTTGATTTTTTCTGGAAACAACTTTTCGACCAGAAAATTAGCTTAATCTAATTGTTACATGTATGCTCATTTCCAGAAGAGGTTATTTTTCGATTTTTCGATTTTTTTTTTTTTGACAAACGCGTAAGAAAAAAATAACGTTAAAAACGAGTTATATCCTCGTAACTCCGGAAAAAAATGTGTCTAGAAATCTGAAATATACACAATGTATGTATCTTTTTTACTATTATACATAGGTACGTTATAAAAATATTTTTTTATTAATATAAAGTATATGTACACAATATGTATTACACCGAAACTCTGCTCAGAATCGTTTTATCGAAAGAAATAATACACCATTGCTTTCAAATTCGTTAAATCCATTACCCACAGTACCCTATACCTGTCGAGCGAAGTGCTTCGATCACTACTTAGGGAATTAATTTTTTCATTTATTTACATACAATTAGATAAATTATTTATCAATAGAAATCCCTTGTTATTCTTTTTATAATAATAATATTTAGTTGCATATAATTCTCAGACATCTATCTATATATAGAAGAAAAAAAAACTTTATTGAATATTTGCAGTCTTGAACTATAGGTAGATTGGTCGATATTATATGATTATACATGCATTATTATTAATTATTGTGTAAATATTAATAATATTGATCGGATTTAAAAACTTAAGAGAAATAACATTGAGAGATATCGTCCACAATATATTGTATTACATAATAATACTATAACGGCATTTATTATAATGCATTTTTCATTTAATGATAAATTAATGAATATTAGATTACAATATAGCCAAACGGTATATATTGAGATCATTGGTCGTCGCTTATTTCATTTAATCTAAAAATATATCCATTGCTCATAATATATTAAACTGTATTAGATATTATTTTATTTATTTATCGATTAACTGTGAGTTATTTGTGTTATTTCCCCCCCCCCCCCGAGTTTTTTTACTACTACGCGGTCAATTATTATACGTGTTTCGCGACAAAGACAGAATTATGCGATAAAAACAACATATAATACCACATATTACATAACATTCTACATATTTTTATCCTGTAAAATCCTCAACCATGTTATATTATATTAGTAGTATATATGCATATGCACAATGCACAGTATAACTTTATTTAGAATCAAATGTAAACATTTAAGTATTAACGTATACAATCAAAAATAAGACTGCAACGGTGACGTATACAATATAAAATTATAATAATTTACACTAATTTATAGTAGGTATGTGTAATGTGTACATATGTGTCAATATTATTATACTCATAAATTCAGTACGTACACACTATGCGATAGTATATACTCGTATGTCGAAGTGCGTCATTTCTAGTTTTCATTTTTAGTACACACACCAGTTTTTGCCGTTTTTACCCGATGTCTCGGTTATAAGTAGGTACCTACTATCAATATATTTTGGTATTTAGACAAATTACATCATTTCATAAAAGTAAAAATTAAAATGCAAAGATAAACATAATAAATTTACATATTTTCAGAAACCCTCCACGCGAAATGTACTGCATTCTACTATGCACATTGCACACTCGCCATTATAAATAATTGATAAAAATAATTTAAAAATTGTTTGAAAAAAAAAAAATGAAATAAAAATCAGTACCTACTGAAAGTACAGTATCTGTAACGGAATCAAAACGTTGGATCAAATCTGTCAATCGAAAAGTTTTTTCCAGAATTGTCGGCCATCTCCTTCTTCTCCCTCATAAAAAGCACTTATACTCTATATACATACCTATTACATTTTCAGAGTAAATAGTCCCATTATAAACGGAAAGAAAAATTCTGATACAAAATTTATTACAATTTTACGTAATTCGCAAAACAAATCCAATCGTTGCTGCGGTCTAAGTGTGCAACGTACGTCATATACTATGTGTATTTAGTCAATGCAATTATAATATAATAATATTATCAGCGACCTTCATATGCACGTTTTTATACAATCGCAATATTAAATAACACACAATAATGATATACATTACTCACATATAACATTAAAGTCAGCAAATAAATGATCAATAATAATAAAATAAAATTACGAACTTTTTACTCGAATTTATAACACTACAAATGTATATAATTATTACGAGTTACGACGTTATAATATTTTTATATTGTATATCATATTATTTATATTACAATGTAATAATTGCATGAAAATTGTCAAGTAATAATATAATAAGTTTCATATAGATATCGAACGGTCTAATTTACGTTTATTAATCAGAGCTATAAAGTCTACGACTCACAACCAAGCCTTGCAGCATTGGAGGGATTTTGTTTGAAAGAATAATTTCAGGTGTATTTTATGCACTTAAAATTTTCATACACGTTGTGGTTTCGGATTATAATACTGATGGATTTTGTGTGACTATACTCTGAAACTACATTGATACAATTATACACAGTACCAGATATAATGCATTGTACAGGTTTATAATTACTTAAACATTTTGTTTTCAACTTTTATTGTAAAATAAATTATTTTTAAATATTATTATTAAACTTTTTTTTGATTTAGTTATTACTTTAATTTTAGTTTATCTAAAACATTTAAAACTGTATGTACCTATATATTTATTGTGAGGTTAGAAGAAAAAACCTCGTATAAAAAAATGTCCCATAAATAAAAATCGCCTTTAAAATCAGGTGATCTTACTAACCAAGAAACGCTTTCATTTTTGGCATAAGAAATCGATGAGCTACTGCCTAGTATGTGCTTTCATTATAACAGGGAGGGACAACTGGCAGCCAGCGGGCCATGTCCGGCCCGACGTGCCTTTTTATCCGGCCCGGACTGTCTTTCGACATTTTTATCATTAAAAAATGTACTACAATTAACTTCAAATATAGTAAAAATAGCTACGTAAATTGTATCTTGAAAAAATTATCAATAATAAAATTTATATTGAAATTAGATATTAGTTCTTATCATAGGCATAAAATATATTAATGAATTTGTTTCATATAGGTAATAATAATAAAACAACTATATATCTGGCCCACGCAATCATTTTAAGTTTCAAAAATTGGCTTCTACTTACTTTGAGTTGCACACATCTGCAATTATAAGATTAAAACACATTAGTTAATTTATAATATAGAATGTCGATAAATACTGTATAAAATAATTGTTTTCCTCATACGTCCAGGAAAATAGGATACTGAAAGAATTAAATATTAATGAATAGCCCAAAATTAAGAAAAAAAGTCGAAAAAATGTTACGTTAATATTGTATTTAAATACATTTCATGTGAAAATTTCACAACCTCGGAATTACATCGATAAAACCGTATTCGATTTTAATAAAATCGTACTGTTTTACTATTTTTCCTTGATTTTTTTATTGTTTTTTCTTACGCGTTTTTCGAAAAAAATTTAAAAATCGAAAAATGACTTAGGCTCAAACTAATGACCAACTAGATGCAATTAACTACTGGAAACAAAATAGTAAGCATGTATAGCGATCGGACCACTTATTGTAATACAAATTTCGGATACAGACATAATAAAAAAACACAATTCGGTTCGCTCAAAATTTAAAACAAAATGTCCACAAGAAATCGAATTTAAAGTTTTCTTTAAAACGATCATCGGTATCTTAATTTGTGTTACAATTAGCTAATTCAACAATATATCGTAGTTTGTCATCGTGATAATTAAATTAATAATAGTATTAGTATTAGCATATTAAACGATGAAAATGTCAAATTAATATTGATTTCAACAAATCGTTTTCAAACGATCTTTTGACTTTGTGGCCATATTGTACCGATACCCGGCTAACGCGATATATAGTACAGGTATTACGCACTTACACCTACATTAAATTGAAATAATAACAATCCAATAAGTCTAAGTAATTATTTCAATATTACCACAGCAACGAATATATACTATGTTTTCGCTTCGTATCTCCATAAATATCGATTTTTCCGCTTGATGCGATAAAAATAAAAATACACGAGGGGAGGGGGGGGGGAGGTAAACATACATAACCTCGGTTATAAAAATAAAAATATCGTGTTTAACCCTTTCCGTTTCCCAGACACACTGGTGTTGTAAATAATAAAAATGTCAAAATAAATAATAAATGTGTTCACTTTTATTATTTGTCGATATTTCTACGTATTTCAGTGTGCAGTATATATTATACAGCGAACGAAACTAGGGCACCGGGGATCGAAGAACTTATACAAAACAGCGGTAGTGTGCAAGACAGTGCGCGGAAAAGTCCCCTGGGAAATACCCGGCAGTGCGTTCTCTATCTACCCTGTAGTCTCGTTGATATTAGTGAACCAGTTCTATTCCACTATAGAAATTTCGAATTTTTTTATATTTATAAAACATATTAAAAATACGTTTTTTTTTTTTTTTTTACATTAATTCTTCTTAAATCCGATTTCGTTCCATACGCTTTTTAAACGTCTTGTCAATATGAGGTAGAAGCATATCTAATATTTATCTATATGTATATATATATATACACTTATATAATACCGAAAGCCTGTTTGTTTGTTCTGAATAATAATCCGTACGATTCGAGGAGGAGGTTTTAGTGAAATTTTGAAAAAATCCGTCCACGCGGAAGGATAAAATAAGTAAAAAACCTAATCACACAGTAAAAAAAAACATATATATATATATATATACACATTATTTTCTTGATTTTCTAATTTCCGTAGGATATATGTATCTATAAAATAACGAATGATTTTTTTTCAATTTTCGAATCAAAAACTATATTCACGTAATCAGGTAGATTTTAATAATTTAATGTTTTTATTTTTATTTTTATTTTTTTATTTACCCAATTATGATGATTAAATATGCAGAAAAGTTGACAAACAATATTATTGTTGAATCTATAATATCTAATGGTTATTGTTTATTGGTTACTTTGATACTATATTGTAGTAATAATAAGTTAATATTCTATCAAATAGATTAGGTATCTACTTAAATATACCTATCCCAAGAAGGACTTGGGACCAATATCGATTTTATAAATCCGTCCTGTGGAAATATGTAATTAGTCAAAAATTTCAATGAACATTTCACACTGAAAAATGTAAATAACATTTATAGATTTTCCAATTACCGCGGTTATATATTCAATATCGGTTATATATAGAATTAACAGTTTAAGTAATAATTTTAATTTTAAATAATTCAATAAATAAATAGATTCATTTTCAAATAGTATAGTTTAGTTAGTAGTAGATTATAGTTGATAATAATTTGATAAAAAATATGTATAGTTGAAAAGTTGTACATTTTTAGTTAATTCCTGAATTCATTATTTAATCATAATATGCATAATGACGTGTACAACAGATGGCAGCACTAGTGAAAAAAAAAAACATTTTTCGTTGTTTTTTCCTGATATATGGAAATTATCGATATTTTAAACGTCAATTTATAACCAACATCGATGTTCAAAACATTTTGTCCATCCCTACTCTGCAACACATATTTTAGTTTAGAACGTCCAGGGTTTCAGCACATTCAGATTCTCTCAAAATACTAAATTAAATCATTTCTCGGTGTATGGCAAATGCATGAAAATATATTATGACAATTATTGTAAAAAAGATAATTCACCATAGGCCCTTACACACTAGATGTTTGGAAAATATGTAATGGTCAAAAGTAATGATTTTTATTTGAATTATATGTTTTTGAATATAAACAGACAAAAAAAAAAGTATTTAAATAGATACTTAATAAATAAATGATCAGAAGATAATATTTATTATACCTAATTTATTCGCGTGCTCAATATAATTTTTCTGCACATTTTTGTACACTTAAGCGTATATTATAATAAATAATAAAATCGTGTGTACCTATACGTATATTATATTGTATAGTGTACTCGAGTAGAAATTTTATTCGAAATTTGACACACATCTCTATCAGCTTTGATTTTACCACGACATATATAATACATGTGAAGGTAAAATTCTTGTAAAATTCGAAACTAGGACAAGCTCCTTCAACGATCGCTAGTTCAACCCCAAACTCCTCCCGTAAATCAATATTTCATTATAAATGGACACATCGTGAAAACTGTATCAAAATTGCATCATATATATCATATACGTATATTATATGAATAATTATCATATAATTTCCATCACAACGTATTTAATTATAAATTATAAATAGAACACTAGAAACATCAACATTGATACCCTGCCTACATAATTCTGGTCCTAATTATTATAAATGTATCCGGATTTTTATGAAGCTATAAAATTATATTTAATTATTGAAATTAAATCTCAGATTTTAAATTGTTCACATATTTTAATTTTTTTAAATCACATCTAAAACAATATATGTTGGATCTTTAAAGAAAATTATTATTTGCGAGCCTATACATAACAATTGGAGAAATATGGATCAAAATATATGGATTTGGTCCACCAGTGAATTTTTTAGATTTTAAATATTCTAATCAACTGATAAAAATGCAAACGTAATAAAAATAGGTACTAATAAGTAGAAATTTAAAATCAAAGAACTGATGAAATAGATTTTATTAATTTCATTGTTATTTAGAAAATAATAATAGCTTAGACTAAAAATACAGAAGAATTTTTTCCCTATGATACTAAATTTATAATATGTATCATGGTTTAATATGATTTGTCATATTGTACTTATAATCATAAACGTCCTTTTTTTTAGATTCTGAGCAAAGTGAGAAACCTATTGATTTTACAATTATGTAATTTTTTATTTTTTTTTGTTATACGTATACACTTTTTTTAGAGCTATCGGTTGAGTACGAGTTTTTGAGTAAACAGATTTTTGATGATAAATTAATTCTAGTTGGTACTTATTTAAAGAGGTTATTTTTTTATTTTCGTAGTAGTTATCGTAAGCATAAAAGAAAAATAATAACGGAAATGGGAATATAACAAATAAAGTTGACATGGTTACCTATTTTATTTTTTTTTAATACCTAATATTAAATAATATTACACTGAACTTGGCTCAATATCTTTTTAGAATACAATTATTTATCTTCACTTTCAAATTTTAAATAATAATATCACACTATATATAGACATTTTCTAGTACTATTATAATATTATGTAAGAGAATCCCAATAACTTATTTTTAATGAGTATTATACTCGTATACCATAGATAATAAAATAAAAATCATTGAAAATCTACAAAATTATACATTTTAGTCAAATAACCAATTTAATTATGAACGTCTGGAAAAGCAACATAGAATTTTGGTTTCGACTAAAGATAAATGTAATATACTAGTGGAAAAGGATTCAACACCACTCTTTTTTTTTCCAAAAACTACTCGTTCTAATTCCAACAATTCAACACAATCCATATTTCAATAAAAATAAACTGCGATATGAAATTAATTTTATATTTTTCATAACTTTTTTCACAACCTACCAACTATAAGTGATTTTAGACTAAAATTATCGAAACTAGAGAAGTTTATCTATGTCTATATACTGTATAATATATATATATATATTTATAGAAGCCATTTTTTATATTTTAATATGTTATTCAATAGGTAATTAAAACGAAAAACAAATTATCAAAAAATTACTCTTAAATAGTTCACAGTTCTCTGTAGTGCCTTTATATAACACTGTGTGGGTGGAGTATATAAGTCAAAAAAGACAAATTTTGAATGCGTATCTTCAATGGCCATTTAACATCTGTTAAGACAATAACCGACTTCAATAGGATTCATATTTAAACCATTGGTCATTATGTTTTGGCAAAGATCACATATCTCTACTGCAGCTTTTGCAATTTCTCTAATAGTTTATCAAATTATTCAGCTTTGAATAATTTTGCCAATACAAACCATATGATTTATCAATTTTAACAGATGAAAGCTCATCAGGTTTGTCATTGTCTTTAACCTATAAAAACTTATCGTCATAGTATTGAAGTGTCAAATCCAAAAGTTTATTGTAAAATCTTAAGAATTACAATAGCATGTTTTCCTAGATGAAACTTTGGATGAAACCATAATAGCGATCCTATTGGCATACCTGCGAGCTGCGAATATTTTAATTTTTAATCATAATTATTTTATCCTATATCGCGAGAATTAAAATATTTAATGAGTTTACTACCTACTTCAATTGTGGAAAATTATAAAATTGGAGAAAGGGACAAAAATCCTTTTTATATACTAGTATAACCACGAAAAAATTAACAGTAGAAAAAAAATTTACCGTACCTGAGAAAAAAATTCTGTGCACGTTTATACCACTATAATATATAGGTAGTTGAAACTAAAATTTCGCACACTCATATATTTCGCTCATCGTTCATAATAAATTTCGCCGTACAACTAAACTATGATTTCGCACGCTTATAAAATGATAATAAATATCATTATCAATATGTATGATCAATGCCCAATGGTATAAAATACTCATTAAAAGTTGCTTTATCGAAGTTATCAGGGTTTCTTTACATAAACTAGTGAAAAAAAAATGATAAAGACAGTCTGGATATTTTTTTTATCATGCTTCATATATTATTACTGCACAAACAACTAAATCTACAGTGTGCTTAAGACAACTGAAAATCCTCTATATCTGGCAAGTTATAATTCAAAATTTTAATTCTGTATAATAAGAAACATAAATACACATTTTTTGTACGATTTAAAATGTCGACATTTTGTAACTGTATATACGTTTTTTTTATTTTTAAATGACAACACATATTTTTGATATCAAATTAATTATTTTTTTCTACATCACTATACCAAAGGATATAATATTATGAAATGAAATTTTAGGACTTTTATTTTATATCAATATAATATATTATATACTCCTTTTGACTTATAAATCATAATCACTAAAGTAAATATTTTTGGTGGAAATATTACATAAAATAAAATAATCTTAGGTATTAACGTATTTCTATTTACATTATTGATTAGAACAATTTGAACAATTAAGTATTGATCCTTTACCTAATATAATGCTTGATTTTTAGGTTTCTAAACACAAGTCTAGATATCTTATATTCCCGTTATGTCCGTCCGTCTGTTCGGTCGATTCGCTATCATAGTTACTACTGAGTGATCTAACAATCGACCATCCTTTAATTAATTAGTTGCATAAGCATAAACTGAAAGAAGCGAAAGGGGGCAGCTGCTAAGGTTATGAAATGGAAATGACCTCCATTATATTTTGGAAATTAATTTTTAAAACGTGTATTATTCTCTATACATTTGTAGCGATTATATGTTAGGACCTATTTGAAATATTTAATTCAAAAAACATTTCTGAGCGAAATCGGTAGTATCATTATCTGATTTATACCTAATAATTTTTTATTATTTTCGGTAGTTTTCCTATAAGATTCAGAAAACGACTTTAAAAATCTAAAATCTAAAAATAGTGTTAATATATGTAGATAATTTATTTATGAATTAAAAAAAATTTGATTTTATCACGCTTTATTACTATAAAATATATTTGATGGAAATGTAAAGCCACTTGCATTATTTTTTTTTAAATTTATAACAATAATTTTGGTTAGTTTTCTTTTACGCTTACATATCCTTTAGATTTCCTCTAAAATTATTGTAAAACCAAGAAATTCTTCTCTTCGCTCATAATCTATAATTAACTAACGTGTTTTGTAATTTCTATAAATTAAAAATGTATTTATTTTTATTGACTTATTTTATAAAATATTTGCAGTCTTTTATGTTAATTATTTTGAATACCTATATCTCTTTTTTTTGTTGTTGTTATCGGTTAAACTCCTTCCCCGAAATCGTCCCTAGGAATTACTTCGGCGGAGGGTCAAAAAAAATAAAAAAAACTCATATACTCATAGTGACGATCCGAAGGAGACCGCTATCATTTATTGAATGAAACATAAACACACAATAAGTGGTGGGCTCTATCCCGTCAAGATCACCGTTTCAGCATATACAACACAATAATTTAGCTTAACTATAGTATCATGGAATTCTTATCACGTTCACTATCCATTTTATCCATTTCTTATAACCCTATCCTCCACTTGTCGTTGTATTTCCTCCATTTCTTTGGTGGCCATCATGTATTTGAACATTCTCAAGAATTGTGGCTTGGTTGATTAGTCTCATTCTCACACCTTCATCTTCTGGAAGTAGATCTAAATGAGGCCCACACAGTAGATCTTCCTCGTCCTCTGCACGAAGTGCGTGTCTTATCATACGCGTTATTTCTCGCCTGTGTTCGTTCCAGTGAACATGTATATTGTATTATTGTATATACCTCCTAATTTAAGAGTTGTTTATTTATATATTTGCTATACAGTATGCACAGTACACACATTTGATGCTTGTATAAAATTTCAAGATATTATATTTATTCATGATATATTATATATATACAGGAAGATAGAGAGAAAGAGAGATTAATTAAAGAGATAATACAAAACTAAGAAAAAGTTTACGTTGTGCACTATATAAATATAAAATTCATAGTAACTTTTTATGAGGAAGATTAGAAAAAGTTACTAGGGAAACATAAACCGAGAAGAAAAGACATTATTTTTGATAATGTCCGTACGTCCGTCTGTCCTTACAATTCGTTGCCATGGTTAATGATTACCATCATCAATATTTACAAATTATATTCATTTTAGGTTTTTATACGTACATAGTATAGTATAGGTCAAAAAAATTGTTTATGGAATTATAGTTTATTGTTTAAATTAAGTTTATAAACCGGATATTTAAAACGAGTGATGGGCCTTCCTAGCTTATTTAATCTAATTAAAGTAATCTTTAATTCATAAAATTGTCAGCAACAATTTATAGTTTTTTTTTTACTCATGTATGCTTACTTATGGTTATGATAAATTATACATTTTAAAAAAAGGCCGGTCAGTAGGGATGAAGCACATCGCTGGTGGGTGAATTGAATTTGAAAGCAATAATAAAATCATTGCATTCAATAAAACGATTCTGAGCGTAGTTCAGTATAATAATTATTTTTAATATTATTCAAATAAAATAAAAATCACCTTTAACCTTTAAACAACCAATTAAAAAATAAATTGATTGCATTACAGTTTTATTTGTCATTTTACTTCCCCCACATAAAATATTTCATACTACATACACCGTATAAAAAGTAATATTTTCTTTGCGCTTAAGCAAACTTCTGGAAAATCAAAAAATGACCTCTCGAAAGTACCTACCAACTAGAACCAATTTTCTATCGTTCATACAAACTCTAAAAATTCTACTTCTTCTAATTAAAAAGTTACTCACAGAAAAAAAATGTACATTATTGTAAAACCAAAAACATCCTCGTTCCGCTGAAAAATCTAAAATTAGATACAAAAAATGGATGTCCCGTTTGAAAATAAAGAATTGCACTGCGCACGTATAGTGTATAGATCTAAAATAAAATGGTCAAAATTCTCACAAAAAATGTATATTTAATATTAGAGATATATTTCAAATGTTTTTATCATATAAATCAATTTAATAAACAAAATTTAAAATGTATCTAACATTTTAAAAGCAATCTCGAACACACTGTATAAATTAATTTTAATCGTTTACCTACTTATATAATAATTGTTCCTATAGGTACTATATTTTTACTCAACTACATGAAATTTAAATAGTGATATAAGATATTTATATAGGAGGTAAATAGGTACACCCACACTCGACCATCAAGTCGACAAGTCAACAACTTCCGAAACGTGCGATTAACGAAATATTTTAAATAATATATTAGTTATTAGGTAATCCAGTGAGATGTTTACTGCAGATTATTATAAGTTTTCACGATTTTACATATTTAGATTATAAAAATATAGACTGTGTTAAATGTTTATTCTATACCACAACGATTAGACTTATTATGCGTAGTTGGGAAAGCTAAATGACGTGATACATCATTGATTTAGTGACACTGAATATTTCCCATGTATGTATGAATAATTTTAGTTATTCATTTTTCAAAAACAAAATTTAATTACAAAAATTAAAAAAAAAACGTTTGCAATGTCAAACAAAGTCGTTTATCCATCGCCTCTTCAGTCTTCGGACAGAATAGTATACTATTATCATTTAAAATTTAAAAGCACTATTTTTAATGCATTTGAAAAACAATTCTGAGCGAAGTTCGGTAATATAGTATTATTATTAAAAATGAAATAACTAACCATGACAACTTCATTTATTATTTTGTTATTTTCTCTATATTTATAAAATATCCCGGTTAAAAAATGGCAATTTTAAGTTTCTAAACATAAGTTTAGACGCCTTAATAATAATTGTGTCCATCTGTCCTATCGATTCACTGTTATAGTTCTGGTACATAGCTACTAGAAAGATTGTTAATTTGACAATCAACTGTCCTTACAATTAATTAGTTATATATTTACTAGGAAAACGGAACCTGGAAAATCTAACACATTTGAAGAGATTATTTTTCCTAATATCCATACGTCCGTCTGTCCTTATGGAGTATAGGTACGTTATGATTACCAATGTCAATATTTACATTCTTTATTAGTTTTGTTGATTTTAGATTTTTATACATAAATATAGTAAGTTAAACAAATTTTTTTAAAATTGTTCATGAAATTATAATTAAAAAAGTTAAATATCCGACATTTTTTTTTACGTATAAAAAAATTATTGGGAAAATCAAAAAATGACCTCTTTAAAGTACCAACTAGAACCAATTTGCTATCAAAAAAACTTTTACTCCAAAATTCCTGGTCAACACATTTATCCAAAAACATTTAATCAGACATGAAAAAAAATACACATTATCAAAACAAATACCTACATTCCCCGCTTCGCTCAGAATCTAAAATTAGGAAAACAAATAAAAAAAACATTTTTCTAAAATAGATTGCATTAAATTACACAGTTCAATATTTCATTTTCATAATAAAATGAATATAAAAAAACTATATAAAATTATTTTGAGAACGGAACAATTTATAAAATATTTCATGAATACTAGATTTTATTATGTATAAAATATGCCAAATAATGATTGTCAAATCATAACTCATAAATTACCACTATAAATTATAATATATAATATATTATACTACTTGACTTATTTTAAGGAAATGCGCGTCCAAAAATCTTAATTTAGGCCAAAAATGGTATCGGGGTGAAAAGGGAAAGGTAATTTTTGAGTGAAAGTTTCCTAGTCCATATTTTTACCCACTCGATATAAAAAAAGAATCGCTACCGTTCTAGAAAATATTATATAAGTTTGGATCAAATTTGCAGTTGAGAAAAATTGTCAAAATATAAGTATCTACCACCCAAATTTACATGCTATAAATTAACATCTAATAATTTTATCAAAATTCAAAGTAAAAATTTTAATTATTTTGCGGTGTTTTTGTAGAGGTTATCAAATACTAAAACCATCTCAGTTTTCCAGAAACGTGCATCTCCCAAAATATGTTTTGCCTTATTTTCAATAATAATAAATATTTATCATTAAGCAACAATAAAAAATGTTACAGACTTGGAACTATTTTTCAACTAATTTTTTAATTTATTTAAACATTTTTCAATTCTTAGAATTATATTTTTTCTTAAAAATTCCATAAAATTACCGGACGTATAGCGTCCTTTTAATTATATTTTGCAGCACCCAATATACACGCACGTGTATATTATGTAAATATCCATTGAAAAAAGATATATTTTTATTATAGCTAATCGTTAAACGACAACGACGTACCATATTATATGACATCATCGCATCATAAAACACATATGTATATTGTATTCATATATTTACGCACAATCTGTGTGTACACGAATAATTTGCATATTAAAAGAAATGCATTTATACGTGTTTTTTTTACATAAATTAGATGACTATTTTATAAACATATACACAGAACACATGCGATTCGAAATAAATATTTATTATCTCACAGTTCAACTCGTCCTCGCCGTATATATAGTATAGGCGTAAATCGTAATTTTAAGAGCCCGTGAAACATGCGATTTTTAATTTCATTTTAATAATAATAGTTAAAAAGTAATTTTAAAACAGTTCCGTGTCAGTATCACTTTTTAATATTTTCATCGCCATATTTGTTTTAACTTAACCGTTTCACAACAAATATGTTTTCCAGGGCTGTAGTGGTAATTAAGAAATAAAATGTTTGCACAAAATAGTACATACTAGTAGACAAAATTATCCGTATTCTATACCGTCGCCTTTTTTTTTTCGATAAACTCGGTTTCTATTCATTTATATCTATCTACCTATATTTGTAATTATCTGTATTCTACCATTTTATACTTTTTGCGAGAGCACACGCTTAGAATTAATGTTATTCCATCTTTAAAGATTCCCCCCTCCCACCAAAAAAATGGTTTTTACAAAATTAATAACTTTTCAAGATTTTATATTTATTTTTAATAAAACGACGGCAGAACACAGATTATTTTGTCTACTATATTGTGTACAGATTTGGTTTCTTAGTTATTACTACAGATCGAGAAAACATTTTTTTTTTTCGGTAAAATAATGCATGTATGGCCCATGATTTTTAATAGTGATGTCATCAATTATCCGGATTTACGGATAACTGTATTTGTTTTTCCAAAATCCGGATATCTTGAATAATTTTTCTTTCAGGCACTATTAAATATTTCTACCTTAAATTATATAGGATTTTCATTGGGAACTAAATGGAACTGTCAACCGATATATAACGGGTTAAGAAGACCGTGGGGGGTAAATAATAAAATCCCGTTTTTTAAATTTCTAAATAAAGTCACCCTAGAATAGATGTATAACTCGAGTATAATTACCAAACAATCGAAAAAATATAAGAAAAGTAATAATTTGAAATTTTGGCTTAAAATTAAAACTTAACATAAAACTATAAAGGGAAATTCTAAGTGCCCTTACTACAAGATTTTAAATAAGACGTTCTGTCTCGAATAATACTTTTCCATGATCGAAGAAGGAAATGATACCTATATGGTTGAGAAGGGATAATGTTACCTACTACTAATTTTAATAACTTACTGTATTCGTTAGTAATAGTAGGCCTCTGAGCCTCTGGTATTTTAGATTTTGAATGGAGCAAGGGAGCAGGTGGTTTTACAATAACTAAAACCACCAATTATGTTCATTTTATTTATTTTTCTGTAAACAATTTTTCCTATCATTACATGCTTATACATTTTCCGGTAACAAATTACATCTGATTGGTAAGTACTTTAAAAGGCTATTTTCAATTTTCAAAACTGGTTTTATAATGCGTAAGGAAAAACTACCAAAAAATTACGAAAAAACAGTAAAAATACGATTTTGTCAAATCAATATTTTTATTTCTTTGTAATTTCGAAAATAATGATTTTAATATCTTGAAATTTTCACTGAATATGTAATATTTAATACTATATTTACGTTTATTAAATTAAAAAAATTGTCTCACTTATTTCAAGTATGGGAATGGGGGGTACTTTTTTGAAATGCATAATATGTGCTTATATAATATGTACTTATATCAAAGCTCTACTTAAGAGTTTTTTTTCGATTGCAATGATTTATCATTGCTTTCAAATGCAATACATCCACTAAGATTATCCTGTCTGATAAGCGAAGTGCCTCCACCCCCTACTGAACCTGTTATTTAATTTTGTTTATGGCAACTCTGTTTGTTTTAACGATATTTTCATATTATTATTTACATATTGTATTATACACTAATAAGACCTTTGCTTGAGTAATGAGTATATGAATGTATTGTGTAGTCTCCCTATCAATAATTTTTAATTGATAAATTTCATTCTTTGGAAAATTAAGCAAGAAACTGGTCGTTCTTCGAATGGTTTGTATTTATAGCGTATATACATACATATTATAAACTGATATCAAATTAATTTCTAATTTGGTCAATGTAACTATTACTAAAACTTGATTTTTCTGTCCCGTATACGGATAATTTAAATTGAGAGGTCTCGGACGACATTTACGATTCCTCTTCATTGAACTAATTATGACGACACAGCTACTTTATCTGTTAATAAGGGCTGTGCAATTTATTTTATAACACGATTTGTGATTTATTTTTTAAAACATTACCAATTTATTATAGTGTCTAAAGTCTTGCACGGTAATAATATTGACTATTAACTATTAAGTATGCGTATATTATAATTCCATGATAAAAACCCTACGGGCTATTAAATAAATAATAATAATAACACGAACTGTCAGGATTTCATCAGTATTATGGAGGTTGAAGGCCAGCCAGGTCATTGTCTTTATATAACTGACATCCTTGAAAGCGTTCACAACATTAGTATCCGAGATAGAGACGTCCTCCTAAAAGCTGAGTAAAAACTCGAATAATTCTCCCTATTTGAAACCATTATTTTATGCACACACGATTGTTCCTCAAAGAATATAGAAATATTTCATCTATAATAAAATCAGCTGTACCTACGATACTAACATATTATTATTATTTTTATTTTCATGTATTATTTCACATACCTATATCAATTATAAAATGATAATATTATATTGTATTTCTATATACCTAATATCATTTATGTAGATATAGTATTATATATTATATATTATACTTGATAAAAATTGCTTTACCTATCCAATTAAGTTACTTGCAGGATCCTCCTACATAAATCCTATACTGTCCAAGTATTTTTTTATTAGGTAAGTACTGTTTAAGTAGGTACAAGGTTGTTTTCACTTTTTATTGCATAGCTATAACAATTTTCTGAAGCAATTTGTACCTATATATTATATACATTTAAAAATACAAATATATGTAATTTAATCTGTGGAGTATTTATATAATACTAAATATACAGTGTGTCAGGTATCCAACGAGAATTCGCCTATAATAATTCCTAATGATTTTGAAATTCTCATTTTTATTTTTTTTTATTTTAGGTAAATATTTTATCTGCAAATTATTAGAATATAATAGAATCATATACTAGCTGAATTTCTCAGTTAGGCCCGTGCACAATTTTACCATTAATTAAATATCAATTAAATCAATGGTTTTACTGTTTAATTATTATATTTACATTATTGGGTATCAATTTATGTATTTATTATGTACCTATTTACTATTTATGTATATAATATTCAAATATACAATATTGTGTAGTTATTACTACTTACCTACTATATTATTAGGTACAAAATGAAAAGTACAATGAAATTTTACTCAAAAATCAAAAATCAGTTTACGTATTATTAATATTACATATTCTTTATAAACTTATTTATAAACAATATTTCTAGTATTTTTTTACTTATACTAAAAATCCTAAAAACTGCTGTGTGATCTGACTCTTGAACATAAACATGAAAATTAACCATATCTAGAACCATTAAGTCTCCTGAGACTTTTTGACGATCATGCTACTATATACTTTAAGAGGGAATTTCAGTTTCTCAAACTCATATGGAAAATCAGAGGCTATTTAAGGTTTATGAATTTCTAATTAAACTACTCGTAGTTTTTTTTATTGATCCTATTCTAGCATACTTGGCAGTTAAAGCAGACTTTCACCCTCGTCTAGTCTCTTCCCTTTGCTTTGCGTATGAGGAAAAAAAGTTGATAACTTTCTCCATAAGTTCTTCTTATCCATCTTAACACTTATCATAAGTACCTTTAGTTCCTCCAGAGTACGTACAGTAAGAATATGATATTTTTTCTATAATGTAGGTACTATCCCATTATTTCTGCAGTGTATTGGCATGTTCCCTGCAGGATGAGGCTGAAAATCACTTATTTTATTTAGCCTCGAGTGATGTTTGTTACACAATGGGTTTCGTTGGATCGAGTTGAAGACTGGAGGAGAGATCTAGGGGTGGGTTTGGAGCCATCACCGCCCGTCAGTGATTACATAGCTAAAGAAGGCCCAGTAGTCTTTATACCTTTGTTTCTATAACTTCACCGAGCTACCTAAAGTGAAGCCAAAATCAAATATATCAGGGCATCAGCAAATCTATTCGTAACACTTATAAGACTGGTCCACGTGAAAACTGACGTGGCAGGTTAGGAGAGAGTAATCCGAAAATCACCCAAAACTGTCGATCCTCTGACTTCAGACTTCAGTAGGAAAAAATATTACTTTGTTCAATCATCACCAAATTTGGTAAGATGGTCTAGGGACGATCCTATGTTTATATTATTACATATTCAAGAACAATCGCTTCAAGAGTTTTGTTGATCGAAACCGGTTACAGAACCAGTAGAAGGCTTTTAATAAAAGGAGGCATAATCAAAACTATGAAACTAACCTTACCCATAATTTATAAGCAATTAAAAATGTTTTGGAGCACCCAAAAATGTGACTTAGCATGTTATATATACTATACAGGCATGTAGATAGAGGGAGCTTACCGGGTCCAGCCCACTCATGAAAATATTGAAAAATCTATGATATATTCGATGCTCATATATATATATGTGTATTACCGTATAATATACAACAGTAAAATAAATACTTTGTAAAAATGTCGACATTTTATACTAATTTTTCCTATTTCCTAATTACTAGGAAATAATTACTAGGTTTTCTGCTTTCCTATTTTAGTTTTTCCTTACATGCTTATCGAAAAATGGAAGAATGACTTCTTTCTAACAAATCCGTTACCGAAAAATGAATACGATTGCAAAATCATATGATCAGGTGGAAAACTTGATCACAAAAATATTTAATATAAACATCATTGTAAAACTAGAGATCCTTCAGAATCTTAAAATAAGAAATATTTCAATGTGATTTTGATATAATCCTTAACCATTGTATACGTTTTCATTTTATAGATATACGATAAATAAGTACAATATAGGTACATCGTACATATTATGTATTTGGGAAAACATCTTATACCGCGACTAAACTTATCAAAATGTATTGAAAAAAAATTAGCCACTCCCCTCCCAAATTGTTTGTCCTATTTGCGCCTATGGGCAAGATGAGGAATTTGCCTCCCCTTCTATTTGGAAACACATAGGTAAGTAGTCTTTTAAATCTTATACGACTTCTGTTTTTTTGATTACTTATCTAACAAACTAACTTCGGTATGCCTCTCACCCCTACCCTAAAGAAATGTCTACGGGCGCCCATTTTATTATTGTTACAACGATCGTATTTATGAAATGTTTAATTTATTGTATAAAAATGTCACTATATTATATATTACACTATACAGGTATTCTTGCAGTGTTGTGTATTGTAACTTGTAAGTCATAACAAGAAAAAAATACAAATGGCGTCAATATTTACAACATAATAGGTATACAAGTTATAAATATTATAATTTTAAATATACTTTTGCGTATTAGATACTTATCGATATGTACCTACCTGTCTGCATACCCATTACCCTTGCATACGTTTACGCATACCCTTTATGAACCGTCTATGTTAAGAGTATAATGTCAACGCACCCGTTTTCAAGGGGTTCAGTATAGGCAATTTTATTAAAATTTCAAAACTTTGTCATTTTTCTCTATTCGCATTTAAAGACGTCCTATAATATTTTGTTGAAAATATATTTTTTAATTTTGTTTTTTAAATAAATAATATATAGTTTCAACAACAACGCTATAATTATTACGATGTTATAGGTATTATCTATTAATATTTACTTTTTGTTTTGTATTTCCAAGATATTTGTTGAAAAAATCAATAAATGCTAATGCGAGTTTTTCAATAAAAAAAATTATTTGCGCTCTGCACATCCTTTTAATTGAAAATTTAAAAAAAATGAATTTATATTTTCGTTTGTTTAGTACGAAAGACGCGTGTAAAAATAAATGGATCAAAAACGTTAATAATTAACACTCTACTTATGCGTAGGTATACTATTAAACGAACATTTCTATGAAAAAAAAAAAAAAAAAACTGTCTATTCTGTACCTATACGATTCTTTTTTATCGTCTAACCGTTTTTTTTTTTTTAATAACATTTTGGCACACGGCATCGCCATTCGTGATACTATATTAAGAATTTGCGTTTATCTATACCTATTACCTATATATACTATATATCTCCGAAAAAGGTAAATATAATAAAGTGATCAGGTTATATTTGAATGGAAAACTACTTTTAAAGAAACAACGCATAAATTGTTCAAATATACACTGCAGTGTTGTGTGCAGGAGTCACCGATCGCAACACCGAGGTTACTGACCTCAATACCTCGCTATAATATACTGCAGTATCGGGAGAATCGAGAATTTTTACTTTTATAACAAACGCAAAAGTATGAAATTATTATTATATATCCGTTTCGTGTGTATCGATTCCGCATTATTATGTACATTATAATTATTATTACTATAATACGTCTACCTATTTAATTTAAAACGAAATATCGGTTATAAAACTACTACTAAACAAAATCATTATTCGAAAAATCGAATTTGAATAAATTGCCATTATTCCGGATATTTTATCCATTTCATTATTGTTTGACAAATAATTTCTGATGGTCAATAATATAATATGTGAATATTAAACGCAACAATAATAATATTAATAATTAATAATAACAACACAATGTAATAAATTACATCGTAAATCGTATAGGTACTTTGGCGCACGCTTCACCTGCAAGCGTTACAGTATATTCTATACATTTTTATACACAATACAGACCTTGTGTGCTAAGTCTGTTTATATTCTGTATTATACAACCTTCGCTATTCCTATAAGTCTGCAGTCTGTACACTATGCGACAACATTAAAATTGCGCGACCCTCGAAAGTAGAAAAGAATAATGAGAGGGCGCGCACACGGGGGGTCAGGGAGGCCATTGCCCCCTCGCGATTTTGCAAGTATATACGTCCGAAGAACAGAATTTTTTCAATGCAAAATAAACATTTTTATTTATTTTTTTTAATTTTACTCGTATACACTAAGTATTGAAAAATGTGCACAAAAATTTTTTGAAAATTAATTATAGTCTAATCGGTGTATCCAATCCATAAAATCCATATAGGTACATATAAACAAAAAAAAAAAAAATAAATATTTTAATTTTCTAATATTTCTGAATTATTCTAAATAATAAATATATCTGATTTACTGTTTGTATAAAAAATCGATTATTTATGATTTTATGTGTAAAGAGGTATAATATATAGTATTAATACCTAATCAATATTTATAATTAGATATTTTATTTTAAAATTAGCTCATTGAAAATATTAAATTACGAAATATAATTTAGCATCAGCTTCATTGTATATTCATAAAGAAATAGCTAAAATTTAAAATAATATTACAATTATTTATCTTTAATACAACCATGACTTGTCTTCAGTTTTCATTAAGCGGTTAATCAATAATTAAGTATAACTTATAATTAATAATCTAAATAATCATATCTGATAAAAGAAAAAAACTTGTTTTCATCTATTTCTATATCGTTTACATATATAATTATTTATTAAACTATTGTGTAATGACTAGAACTGAAATATTATTGCAGTAAAAAAACAATTAGCAGTTGCACAAAGAAATTAACAAACATGTAGGTATTTGATCGTTTCATAATTTCAAACGTGCAACGTGTGATACATTTTAATATCAAATATTATAATAATAGAAATAAAATAAGGACCTACATTTTACCGAACTCGAAAATATTTTTATAAAATTTCTAAAAACAAAATGCTAATTACTCAGTATTTTATAAAAAAACAAATAGCATAGGTAATCATATAAAATTCATATAATGATAAGATACTGAAAATTAACAATACCGGTTTTTTTTTAAATTTTTTTAGTGAGAATTTTAATAATATATAAACGATATATAGTACCTACTCATATTATAATGTATTATCTATAATATTTTCTCTATAATCCAGATTCCAAATATACGCTGACTCTTTTCAGTTATTTCAATCTTAGGTACCTCAAATGGGATACTTTGTAATATACCTATTTACCATTTTCAACATTTTAAGATTCAATAAATATATTTACTTAACTAGCCCACACTGCAGTGTACCTCGTTCGTAATATTATACTTTATATCAAAAAATTAACCGCGTTTTTAAATTTTACATAATATAGGTATTATACATACATTATACATTAGGTATACCTATATCTATCAATACTGAGGTACATACCTAATTCTATTAGTAAACCGTCTAAAAATGTTTTTAAAAATGAATAAAGAGCAAAAAGGTTCCATACAAATAACTTTATCAGTATCTATATATCAGCTTCAGACTGTATATTTAAAACGCTATAGGTCCTCCATAATTCGAATAAAAAAGGACGTTTTACGAGGACACGTGCGGTATTCGAGCTATTTTATAACCAAAAAAAAAGAGTTTAAAAATAATAATGCATTTATCTATCATTTGAACTTTTTTATTTTTCCGAAACAATAATTAAAATTAAAATTATTAATTTATAAATATATTTGTTAAATGTTTTAACTACAATTAATAACAAAACATAATTGATTTGAATAATCAAAAAAATTAAAATGCACCGATATAGATTTAATTTTTAATTTTTGTCTTTAGGTAATAGGTAATATATCGTATAACGTATATATACTCTACTACCTATATAAATATCGGCTAGGAATGAGGTATGTACCTATCGTACATTGCGCAAAACATGTTTTTTAATTATTGTTAGATTTTCATATGCCTTAATATTTCCTTCGTTATAGAACCGAATGTAATTTGTAATACCTAACGTAAATTTAAAAGTACCTAATAGTTGTAATAAAATCGTGTTTAAGTATACCTATATAATATTATATAGTGCCCAATAATTTTCAATGTAAACCGAAAAAAAAATGCAACCCCAGTCCCCTCTCAAAAATTTGAAAAATGAAAACAATGAAATCCCCATATATATATATATTACTATATATATTTATAAAAACAATTTTTTTTTTAAATTAATTATTTAAAAATAAATATTTAATTTAATTAATATCTAATATTATTTTAACTGTTATTAAATTATTAGGTTTTATAAAACTCTCCCTGCAGGATACCCACCTCATCATGAATAATGCGATTAATAAATACATAATTTACCGAACTTGATTTCAGCAAAACAAATATTGCGAGTAGGTACATTTAGTTATGTATTATTTTCTGAGCAAAAATCCTTTCAACTACAGGTCGTTGACCTTGTGACCGTGAATTTTGCACGTCAACAAGGATTTAACGATTTAACGACATAATAAGTTATTTTCGGACTCTCTCGGCTGCAGGTACAGCTGAGGCCTGAGGAGCTCACGGCAACTGCTATTCAAAACTAAAAACATTTTACATTTTAATTTTGCCAAATACGTTTTTCAAAAACACTTTTACCGTGACGGATTCACTGGAAATTAAACGAACTCAGGTCATAAATGTTATAATACATGCTCGAATGGAAAATATTAAACTCATTATGACAGTGGAATATACTATAATATAGGTATGGCACATATATATACAGCTGGAGGTCATACAACCAGCAATTACGATTCGACAATGCAAATTTCGTATCACCAAAAGTATTATTATGTAACTCTAGAAATGTCTATAATATCAAAGCTATATTTAATAAATAATCTAATATAAATTACCTATATAAATAAAAAAAATCTATAAACATAATAATATATATTGTGATAATACAATGTACATGTTTCGTGGTTTGTTATTTATATTAATTGTATTAATATAGTTGTATATTATATATTTGTGTTATAATCAATATATACGATTAATGACATATTGATTAAAAAAAAAAAAAATCTATACCTATTTAAATAATATATAGTACTGTTTGCTGAGATATCTCCAGGCATCAGCCCTGTGTCCATTGTCTATCACCGGCCAACTGCATAAAAAATATCGAATTTATTTTGGCCTCTGCAGTCCATCACATACGTAATATAATAATTTAATCGTATGATAAACTATTGTTTTTTATTTTTAATATATTATTGAATCATATTAATTGTCATGTAAGTCATATTAAATTCAAATTTTAAGTTTTAGTTAACAATATAAACTAAGATCTAAGAAAACTTAAATTAAATATCAATCAAGTACCAACAATATTATCTTCTTGTAAAAATTAATAAAAATAAAAATAATGACTAAAATCTAATAAATATCTACCAACACATTACTCAGACTCTAAGCAATAAGCATGAATAATTGTAATTAGGTAAATTAATAGTTAAAGATTTATACTCAAGTAACTTTTACTACGTACTAACTATAATATTATCTCTAAACAATATGATACCTGTATAATTAATAAATAATATATTATCCAAAAGAAAATTGACTTTTCATAATTCTATATAAAGTATAAACGTACTTTTATTTGTTTAATGTAGCATCCTGCCTAGCTGCTGCCATCGACAGTGTTCTGGAAACTGAGTATATCAATTTCACATGATATTATGATAATAATAACTACCATAGGTATACCTATTTTGTAGAATCTTATCTACAACGGTCGTCCGCGGTTATTACTTCGTACCTATTTTACAAACTTACGCATACACGCAGGCACAAGCGCCAACAATATTAATTTCAATCATTTTCAATCCGGTGCGTGTAAAATAAAATTCTTGTGAAATAAAATATTTTTGTGATATTAAAAATAAATTAATAAATCAAAATCCGTTTAAAAAACTAAAATCTATCAAACCGCCGAAGTATCGTAGTTTTGTCAGCGATGCAGGTCCTAATAATGTACCTATACATTTTTAATGACTACCTACGCCCCTTGAAATATAAGGTATACTTTGACTAACTACACCCCTATGGTACCAACCTGATATGTATTGCCCAACGGGTTGGATTTACCAAAATGTCCGTCAATTTGCACAAATCTATATAGCATAATATATTATGCAGTAGCATATAGTAAACGTCTGCCAAAGATCACTAAAAATTTGGTGAATATCCAAAACGTACACGGAGAAACTAATGCGCCGTCGCTGCAGGGCTTTTATTATTTCATTTCCCCATATACGCGCGAGATCTGCACACGAATAACAATAGTTTACAATTTAATTAACAAATACAATATTCGTGTTAACATAATATTATATGGACACACAATATAGTGTCTAAAAAAAGTACAGTTATTATGCGCGAAACATTGACTACGTTATTGTGACACTTTTGCGATGGCCTAAACACTACAGGTGATTTATAAGCGATTTATCGTGCAGTGTCGGTTACACGCGTGTGCGCGATTTTTGGTAAGAACAAATGGGTTGAGCGCGTGTGCCAGCGAAATAATGACATGTACCTAATACTTTGCGGGTCAGATGGCAAAAATTTAATGTTAAGTCCCCGTGTATTATATTATACATATTGCACAAGCTATTACACACGTCGTGCACATATAATGTATTATATTATAATATATTGTATTTCGAAAACAATGTTCGCAATTTCACATTTTATACATCTCACGACGCTTTATACATTATTACCTATCGTAAAACCCATATGGCTCATATATATATATATATAAATAATATTAGCATTCATATGAATTGCATGGAACGAAAATTCCTCGGAAAAATCCGCACCGTCCTGTTCGCGTTTCCGCGGACATTTAAAAAAAAAAAGTCCGATTTTCGTTTCCTCCAAAAATAACAGTTAACAATAATAATTAACATTTGTTTTTTTTTTTATGTACACATAAGTGCTATAATGAGAGATAATATATAGGAACAGATATTATGTCGACGGTGCCAAAATACAACTATTATATACGCATAAAAGCCAAGACGGCAAAGACGAATTAATAAAAAAATCAAGTTTCTATAGACACATTATTTTCGGAACTACGATAAGATAACTAGTTTTTTCCCCCTTCCCGTTTAAGTATTTCCGAATGCGTTTATCGAAAACCCGAAAAATATCCTTTATTATTACATTACAATTGTAATAATATTACATTATATTCCTATAATCCTAGGATATAGGTACTTACCTTATACCTTGACCAATTATTGAAAAACATACCTAAAACGGTATTTGAAGTCGTAGTCATCAAACTTCTCAAGAGGATTAGACGCATCTCAAAATAACCTTGGTCTTAGTATATCAAATAATACATCCCAAATATACTCTTCATCAGAATTAATGTACGTGTATCCGAACTATCCGACATTATACACTATGTTCTGTGTTATAACTAATAGTTAGGAAAGTAGAAATAGTAGGAAGGTCTCTATTATGTAAAAAATATTTTAATTTAATTGGTAATAAGGAAAAGAAGTCATCAATTTTTTTGGAGTTGCGCCCACATTCCTTAAAAAACTAGTTAATAAGTAAGAAAAGAAAGTCATCAACTTACTTTTACAAGATTTTTCCGTCCAATTTTCGCTCCCCAATCTTAGAAATTTAGGGATAGATATTACTGAATTTTGATTTTTGCGACCCCTTTTCTGTTACGCCGTTGGCCTGGGCCAGTTTCACCAAGCCCTTGCTACGACTCTGTAAATAATGTTTGGGGTTATTTTTACTCGGGGATTATTTTTCACGTTGCCGATAAAAATCATAGATCTTATTACTCTCCGTGGATAAAATGATATTTAAATGTTTAGTGAACCGAAATCGGACCACTAGTTTAGTAAACTGCTGATCTATCAATTATTTAAGGGATTACTAGATTTAGTAGTCGTTTTAATGTGCTATCATTCATTAAACACTTACTAAACGTTTATGTAACCCACCATATGACTATTAAATAAATATCTTTATAAAATCAATAGATTCCTCACCCCACTAAAAATCGAAAATAAACATTATTGTAAAACTACAAGCTTCCTCGTTCCTCTCAAAATATAAAAATAAACATCAATGTAAAGCCAATAGCTTCTTTGATCGATCAGAATATAAAATATATACCTACTCGTATATCCGGTTTTTAATTTACGAAAAATTTGAAATTTGTATTGCCAGGCCCGTAGTATGCCGGTTTCATGATTACTGAAAAAAAATAAAACTGATAAAAGTTAACATTAATAATACAAAATATTCATTAAAAAACTATAAATAAGTATAATAATATGCCATGGGTATTAATTAAAATTATTACGTAATAGCCAGACGTATATACCGCCGGATTGGCGCTTTTATAATTTATACGATACAATTCATATTTCATATATAATTATATAATTTCTATAATATTTTGAGCTTATATTATAATTTATAAGTAAATAATATGTCTATCACCGATATTTTTAAAACTTATCATAAATTTAAAATAGGTAAAATTAATCATTTTTTTTTTTAATATTTAAGAGTCGTATTGTATGCCCTGCAGACATATACGCATGAAATAATTATGATAAAGAGAATTCAACTTATTTTATAAAAGTTATAAATGACAATATTTAATAAAATCTATTATAATGATATAAGGCAGGGGTCTCCAAAGTTTTTTTATTCGAGGGCCATATGAAAAATTAAACCCACTTGGCGGGCCAAAAGCATATAAATACAAATTGTTTTTAATTTTACAGAAATATAATAAATACAAGAATTAAAAAATATATATAGGTACTTTTGATTAATAATTATATATAGTTTGGGCTTACAAAAAAGCCAATTTCCAAACCCATTCACAATCTGCTAGGTAGTAAAAACAATGGTCGAATATTTTTAATTAATAAAATTTCAATTTAATTATTTATCTCAAAAATCGTGATAAAAAAACATAGCTGAGCCATCGAACTGCTGTAAATTTGGTATATCTGAGTAAAATCTGTTTCTATTTATTTCAAAAAATTTAAAAACCAACGATGCTGTACACTGAAACAAATATTATCAAAATAATTAGAAATTAAATTTGTATTATAATAAATTTAAATTTAAATTAATTTTTTTTTTCTTTCAATCAAAATATATTTTTATTTTAACAAAATGTTATAATTGATTTAAATTTTTAATTTAATAAATAATTTGGTAAATTAAAAAAGATAATTGGTAAATTTAATAAAATATTAATGTTTAAAAATGTATAAAAAAATTATAAAATTAATAGAATTATTTATTAGTTGTACGTTTAACAAAATCCTATTTATGCTTTTAACAATTATTGCCATCATTGACCGTATTTTGATAATATATTTTTTAATTTAACCCATAGATTTTTTGGTTTTACATATTTTTTTTTTTCAGTGTAGTGAAATATTACACATAATATATTTTTAGATTTTTTTATCACCCATTTGGGGGCTAGTTAAGCTTGTTCGCGGGCCGTAGTTTGGAGACCCCTGGTATAAGGTATAAAATTATTCTTCAATGTACCTATACAAAGACTTTTAAATATATTTTTAATCTGTAATAATAATTTTTAAATTAAAAAGCCAAGTATAAAATACTATACCCCCCCTCCCACATGACCAAGCCTAGGAAAAAATTCCCTTGATCGATATAACTCATATAGTAGTAAGTATATAAATATTTATTTTTGGAATTAAGATAATGAAGTGTGTTATTAATGATAATTTATAATTAAGATTTTTTTGTAAAAAGGTTTTATACTTTTTATAATTATTATCTTGTTTTTTTTTCTGATTTATTTTGTTTGAAAATCGTTTTATTTAAAATTATATTTTTTAAGATTATTTATGTAATTTAATAATTGAAGACATATTTGATGTAATACATTATAATTAGGTACCTATATTATATTATGTTTATTGTGTAGTTTATAATCATAACTCCCTATATCCAACACAAAATATACGATTACAGAAGGTAGGTATAGGATATTCAAATATATAATTGAGAATAATAATTTAATAGTACATACATTGAATAAAAAAAAAAACAATAATTATATGACCACATTGATAAAATAATATTAGTAGTAGTAAGTTAAAAAAATAATCAACATAAATCTGAAAAATAACATTAAATACACATATATAGGTAATATTAAAATTTGAAGGAAGTACCTACCTATTATAGAATTTTTAAAAAAAAAGCATAGATATAACATAAGAAAATGGTACAATAATAATTAATTACATCATTATATATTTTATTTTAATTAAAATACTGAATTTAAAATATTAATAATATAAACGTACTGTTGTTATACAATTAAAAACATATAAATAATATTTGCAATATACCTATATAAATAAATAAAAATGTTTAGGTATTAATAGCATTGATTATATATACTCAATATATGTAATCAATATGGTAGTAAGTACATAATATATTATAATATATATTAAATAATATAGCTTAAGAGGATGCCACACCAATGATTTTCAGCAGTAAAAAACATGTCCAATATGTCCATAAAAAATGAACAAAATTATCTCTTAAACTAATTTTAGAATTCAAATACCTATATTCAAATGTATAGAAAATAACATTTTGGAGAAGATCTTATAGAATTATTAATTAACAAAGAAGTCACAGCGATTTAAAAATATAAATTAAAAGATTTTTGTACATTCGACATTATGCTATAGAATAAGAGATTGATAAAGAATTTATGAAATTATATCCAAAATTTTGAATTTTAAATATTTAATAATAGATGTTTTAACTCTAAAATCATTTTAAAAAGCCTTTTGGTTTGTTTTTTAAAAAAAGTTTTGTAAACTTATTTTTAAACAAATGTCGTGATTACATAACAATAAAAAGTGATACAGATACGGAACTGTTTTTAAATATTACTTTGAAAATATTTTTAAATTATTAAATTTTAATTTTTAATGAAAATTGTCTTTATAAAGCCCCTTAAAAATTGCTAGGCTAACATCTTATTAATATTATCATTATATTCATATATATATATATATTAATCTAAAATATTATGTAATTATATTTAATCTTATTTTTTTCATATTTATATTGACTATATAGTTGTAAATATTAATAACATAATAGGTATATTCTAATTATATTAGGGAGGTAAGGAGACTAAAAACTATCAACATTTTTGTCAGCTTACTTTACAATAATATACTACTTTAAGTTTTAATGACGAGAAACAAGCATGTTGTTAGATCACTCGCGGTCAATGACTTAATAGGTGTAATAGTTTCTAAACGTTTATATGCAATATCTGTACACAGCATACATACAGTGAGTAAACCAAAATTTCTGTACGGGAGAATCATATAGTGAAAAATACCATCAAATTTACATTTACAATTTTGTCTTTTTTAATCCATTAAATGACTACATAAATCTAACCTGGACCGTTTATTTGTTATTTTCAGCGTAAGGGCATTTATATATGCGAGAATTTATTTGAAATAGGAATATCTAATATACGTCCCTATATATCTATATATAATATATATATATATATATATATTACACGAGTATACGTATTGAGTTCGTACTTATATTTTATAGAACTATCAAAAATAAAATCTATAAATTTACCTCATATATGTAGGTAAAGTATATCTATAATTTCAAATTGTATAGAACATAAAATTGTCAAAGTATAGTACTTATATTTTATTTCAATTCCAGCGATGAAAATAAGTTTTATGTGACGTCTTTCTAGTTATGAGCTACTACAAACTATATTATATGAACTGAAGTTTACTTACAAATTTAAACACTGCTTTAGTTGATTATTTTTGTATATTATATTGTAGAAATTTTAAAAGAAAGGCCATCGGTCTTGTTCCAAAAACCAAAACTAGTTCATGATAAAACTAGAAAATAATTTATAAATTTATCACCAGTTATATACTAAAATATATATATATATTATATATATATATAAGTATAAAGTATATACCTATAAAAAATATTGTTTATAGCAGTGACATAATCAAGGAGTAGAGGATCAATGCCTTCTAGTCATATTAAAAAAAATGTTTGTGACATTCCTCAGATTTAGTTATGTATTTCTTTTAGTTTCTCATAAAATTTAGTCAACCCTAATTCAAAATGTATAACTTTAGTACTCTAGATTATAAAAATTTTCGAATACAAAATTTATTTTGTATTCAAATCGCAAAAATTTTCTCTTAAAATTTAATTAATACCTAGTTAGTAATTTAGTGTATGTACCATGAGTATACAGTATACACCGGGAGGGGTCTATTTTCAAAGTCCTTTCTCCCAATATTTTTTGATAATATTTAGGTGAATATTATTAGTTATTAGTTTACCTATTGATAAATATTAAAGGATATCGAGGCGTATAACCCCTATACTATGTACTTAATAATTTTTGAAAAATGTAAGTGTTAAAAAAGATTATAAAGCGAGGACATCTATAATGGAGAATGATCAAGAAAACCACATAACAAATCTAAATGTCAAAAACACTGTACCTACTGCTCTACATTTTGACAAAATCTTAAATAATACACAGAGTCATATAAATGCATATGACAAACTAATTTAATTTAATTTAATTAATATAATTGCTCTATTCCTATGTTCTACATATCATCATACCACACAAATAATTTAAAAAGTTATCAAATCCCAGGGGCTATGTGCAATAAACATTCAGCTAATATTTATTTTTCCTTATCCCCGTTAAACGAGATTTTAAACTCGATCCAAGTTTTTAATAACGGTCTTAGCTCCGGGGTGGATTGTAAGAAATCTACTTAAATTTGGTCTGGGTTGGTCCTGGTTTTAAAATATGTTGTTCGTCTTGGTCTGGATTGGTCCGAGTTGAAAAAATATTATCCCATTTGGTCCGTCCAGGAAATTTTTCTTTTTAATTTTTTGGTTTGGTCCGGTTTCATATATTTAGGACCAGACTGATCTCTAATATACAGGGTAAAGTACCACTGAGGAAGTGAATAACTTGAAGGGTGCAGGGAAGCTCTTGAAAGTAAAAGACTAAGGATTAGTAAAAGTAAAACAGAATATATAAAGTACCTATGATTTTGATGAAAGAAAGAGAAAACAGAGGGAGTAGGGAAGGCAAGAAATAAAGTTGAGTGGGGATTTAGTAGGAGAGGTTTAAGTATTAGTTAAGAGTCCATTATACAGAAAGATGGGGGCTTCGAAGAGGATTTGGAACATTTGATTGAGTGTTAATGGATGAAGTGGAGAGAAGCGTCAGGTGTTTTTGTGATAAAAGAATCTCTATAAGGTTAAAAGGTAAATTTTATAAGACAGTGGTGAGACCTGCAATGATGTATGGAAAAAAATGTTGGGCAGTAGGTAGGAAGA
Organism: Pemphigus obesinymphae; assembly: GCA_025469235.1. Taxonomy (NCBI): domain Eukaryota; kingdom Metazoa; phylum Arthropoda; class Insecta; order Hemiptera; family Aphididae; genus Pemphigus; species Pemphigus obesinymphae. Next base: position 6,283 of record JAIPRL010002256.1, on the reverse strand, counting down.
TATAATAAAGAATGAGTGTAGCAGAGATGAGAATATTAAGGTGGATGAGTGGAGTGACTAGAGAGGATAAAATAAGGAATGAGTATATAAATGAGGATGTATAGGAGTAACTTCGATAGTTCACAAAATGAGGGAGGATAGAGATGGTTTGGGCATGTATTAAGGAAGAAAAAGTTTTAGGCAGTAAGATTAGTAAAGGAAATGTAGTTTGATGGAAAGAGGGAGAAATGAAGACCGAAAAAGAGATGGGGATGTGATGTCAAGTGATATGAGGAAGGTGGGGGTAAGTGAAGAAAATGTGGGAGATAATTGATAAGAGTTAATTGGATGTGTAGGACTAGGGTGGCCTACCCCAAATAGTTGGGAGAGAAGGCGAAGAAGAATATTTGTATAAAGGACGGTGATTTATAGTTTAGGCCGCTAAAAAAGTCAAAAACCTAATCTCGGTGGGCCGTTTCCGGCCAATTTGAACACCGACAATTTATATCCCATAGCCTAATGATATAATCCAACACAGAAAATGTTACTTAGGGTAGATGCACAACAAGTGCATAAGCTAATTTAAAATATATGGATTAGAGAAAAAATACCAAAGAACTGAGATTTTACAAATATTTGAACAATCTTCAAAAAAATAATAGAAATCTATCATAGTATTTCTTAGTAGACCAAGACTATTACTATTAAACTGTTATTATAATTATAATAATAGTATTAAACTATTCAGTTTAAGTTTATACCAGGCGGTGGATGAAAATTGGTTCATGTTCGTGCATACAAGCTTATATTCATTTCCACCGCAAATGATTTCTCTGTAGCATGGCGGCAGTGTCGGAAACCGACGTGTGACGATACTACGATAATCACAATTATATCCAATAACGAAGTACCTGTCACCGACAAGAGGTCTAGCATCGTTTCAAAATTAATTTCACATACACGTTTTTTTATAAACTTAAACTGAATAGAGTATATAGAAAAATAACCATTAAAGAAACGATCAAGAATGGCGCCAACAACATAGTATGTAAAATCAAATACTTCAACTTCAACCACACAGCAGACATAATCACAAGACCATATCCAAAAGAACTTTTCAATAGACGATCACTAAATATTCACAGCAAAAAAAAAAGATTCGTTTTCATTGTATACTTTTATATAGTTTATTTTTCATTTTGTAATTTTTTCAAATGTCACCAAAAATCGCATCACCTTGGTCGACACTATCGATTATAATTAAAAATTAGTTAAAAGGTACCTATGTGTTTTTAATTTATATGATGCAAAATTACCAATGTATCGCAATATATGGCTGATAATACTAGCAGCAATAGCGAATAATTGATCGAGAGAATCCATTATATTAAAATGACATTTTTATTACAAAGCCACGAAACCTACGGAAATGTTGCTATCATCTTTTTATCTCTGCTGTAATAGTTCCGAATACCTGTTTTTCTAATGTATAGTACCTACATTATGGTGTGAATAGCTTTTAGTTATAATTCTAGTGTACAAGGTTAGATGCAATATTTAATACTATAGCTATGCTAAACATAGTACAATAACTATTATAGTGTGAAAAGGCCTTTAAACACGGCCACCAACTCAAGAAGATTAAAAGAAGCTGCTATTTTTATCTTTGAATGGAAGGTGTTGATAAAATATACGAACCGGCAAGAAACGAAATTACGCGGGTGAGTATGAAAGAAGAAGAAACGCAGATAATGAAGCCAATATCAAAATATGTTTCTTAAACTCAAACGCCAACTACAACGGTGGTAGAATATAGGTGTATGGCGGTGATTCTCAACCGGTGTGCCGTGAGATTGACTAGGTGAAAAGTCTGATATTTGTGATTATACTGGTAAAAAAATATCGAAAACAGTATTTTATTTATTTACATTTATTTTTTAAAAATACAGCAACAAAATAATATTTTGAGAACTAAATTATTTAAACAAAGGAATATTACATCATAAAGAGAAACTATTTTAAATTATTAGTGAGAAACTCGAGCTTGTCTTTTCGTACACGAAAGTTCGATAAGTGGTCGAATTGAAGACAAGCACACGCGTATTTCCTAATCGATGAAAAGAAGCCTCTCCTGTTTTTGTTTTTTTATGTTTGTTAGTGCCGAAAAGCCTAACTCGCATATGTAGGTGGTTGAAAAATGTAACAAAATGTTGATTGCTTCTTCTGATATTACAGGATATTCTGTCTTTAGATATATTCAAAATCTAATTAGCGGTTATTCATTATATTTCAGTCGTAGTATTCTATCCTCATGAATTTCTGCCAGCCTGTTCTTCTTTCTCGAAAGATAGGTCATTTGTTGATTCTGACAAAGTAGAGTAAGAATTGCACACCCAATCATACTTGTCAACTGAGATGTGGGGAAAATACTGTGCCATACTGTCCTTAAGAGCTGTGAGGTGATTTGAAACTAGTCGAGTGCAGGTTATGTCACCCTGCGGGTCTATATCAAAAGTTAAAGGAAACGTTTTTAAACAGTTTCCAAACCCAGTTTCTTTAAGAACCCGTTCAGTTTACCTTAAATGTCAATTAATCGTGCAGATAAGACGATGCGTGTGTAGGTAAACTGTACAGTTTTAACCCAGGCTGCGTAACGATGACTAATGCCCTAACATGGTTGCCTAAGTTGTGGTTGTTGTAAAGAATTAGTGGAAACTGATAAGAGGTCTCAATAATGGGCTATTAAGCAAAAACAAAACAAAAAAAATTGATAAATTCATTGTGATTCACGATACACTGGAAAATTCAGGTTTTGTTCAGATCGCAGGCGACTATGAGTAAGCCGTAAGTACGGTCTCGTCTTGAACTTAACGTCTCGAGAATCTGGTGAAACGAATAAAGTGCGTTTAAATAAAATAAATTTTAAGGGGGGGACTACCGTCGGATAATACTCTGCCCGTAAAATCAATAGCACCGTCGTCGCCGACAGCGGCCCTCGTGCGCGGGGTCCATAAAAAGTAAACACAATGCGATCGAAACGGTCTCGGTTTATGTAATATATATAATATTATGTAGGTGGGCACGGAAGACCGACCGACCAACTGTATATGGTAACACAAACATTGTACACCGTGTCTCGACCGAACGTTTTACGAAATCCTTGAAAAACTCGGCGGCGTATTATTAAACGTCGTTATATATTTTGTTATCGCTGCGTGGCCGTTTACACATAAAATACGATTTTCACTTACGCCTTAGAAAACATAAAATATATTACACATTATACGTACACTTTTAAATAATAATATGTATAGATATGGTATACATGTATACATGTACACCCGAACGATAAACCTTGGCCGATCCGTTCTCAAATGCAATAGAACGAATGCAATAATAAAAAAAAAACGTCTCGTTCGCAATTCGTAGGTGTCCGCTGCTATTCAGAGGTGGCAAATGTTTGAAATTCTTAAAGGTTAAATGTGTAAAACTAAAACATTTGCCCTATGTTAAATTTAATTATAATGTTATTATTAAATATAATTACTAATTATGTATATATTTAACGGTATAATAATTTTAATGATTTGGTAATTCATAATTTAACACATACGTGCATATAAAAAAAAATTTATCAGATGCATACATAAATATTCGATTTGGTAAGAAAAACATCGGTCGGCTTGGTCTGTTTATAATTTTGCCGTCTCTGTACAATCTTGCGAGGAAGTTCATATGCCAACGTCGAAAAGTAATCACTATAACTAACAAAACATACGAAACATTGGCAGTCAAGACTAGTTATTATTGTATTAATTTAATTTAATTATAATAAATATATCATATACAGTCAACTACCTTCTCAAATGCAAAAATAGTTGTCCGTTGTTCGGAGGTTTCCCCAAAAAAAAAAGTAGTGAAAATGTCCCCGTTCCCAAAAAAACGTCCGTTAGGGAAAGTTTTACTGTATATACAATATGCATACAAGGTAAAACAAAAATATCTCCCTAATTTTGGAGGTCAATAGAAAAAAAAACAATGCAAATTTCCTAAATTTGTTTTTACAGGACAAAAGTAAAATATAAATGTATAATATAGTTTTATTTTCATTGAGTTTTAAAAATTATATCACTTAAATATTGTTCTCTTCATAATAAATACACATTTTAAGGCATGCCTTGCAGTATTTCATCACTGTTGACGATACTTGTGATAATTTATACATACAAGAGCATGACTGCATGAACAATATTTATCGGGCTTGGGCCGGACCAATTGAAAAATGGAAACATTTTCGGGCCGGCCCGGGCTCTTCGAAACAATAAAATATGTGGACCGGGCTGGGTTTTTCAATTTCAAACCGGGCCGAGCCGGAACCCGTTTTTAATGAAAAATATCTGGAAATGTCAAACGTTATTTTATTAAAATAAGAATATGATAATAATTATACTCATACATAATACTGTTATTACAAAATAAAATATATTTAACGCAATGCATGTGTCTGTAATACGTAGAATATAAAAATAGATAAGATACCTAGTCTGTACATCAATGGTCTCCCATCACTTTTCCCAGGTTGTTGTTAAACCGAAATCCGAATCGATAATGAACATGTAATAAGGTAATAATTATAAACACCTATCATTTAATAACATTAAACCAGTAGTAGCGCGTTTGAAATTTGAATCGCTCAGCGATCTACAGACGCGTGCATGGAATCCGACCTTCAAACTGACAATAACATAAGTATACATTTTCGAATTTAACACAAAATTGGCCATAACTGATTCAATCTTTTACACTGAACGCCCGACTCAAGCCGGATTTTTTTAATTCAATTTTTTTGAATCAAGATGGAAAATTTTTGAGATTTTTTTTGTTCGGGCCAAGGCTTAATGATAAATACTCGGGACGGACCGGCATGGGCTTTTATTATAAATACTCGGACAGGGCCGGGCTTTCTAAAGACAAAAAGTGTTCATTTAAAGTCAGGTAAATTTTAAAATATTATTTTCGGTTCGAGCTTTATGGAAAGTTCTTGGGTCGTGCCGGACCGGGCGGGAATTTATGAGAATTGGTCGAGCCGAAAAAATTCGACCCATGCACATGCAGCTGGTCTCTAGTGTGCGACGTCCTCAGAACTGTAGAAGTAGAGTGGAAAGCAATTTTCACATTTTTAAAAAACCATCAAGATTACGCAATAATAAAAAACGGAACTGACATAGTACCTACCATTTTTAAACTGTATTTAACACTTTTTAAATGGTGGTTAAATTTTCATTTTTATTTTTTAATTTCCTAAAATTGACTACAGAACCCCTTGAAAATCGAGATTTGACGTCCTCTTAATGTAGTATTGTTTAATTTTAGGTATAAAAACTTGAAAGAGTTGCCGTGTGTGTGTTTCTATTTACAACGGATTGCGGATTGTTGTCCAAAGTTCATTTATTGATATCCAAATATCCGGTATGCACCCGTACCTAAAGTATACGACGTGTATAATGTGCACTGTATACAGTATACCTATATCGTTTATTTAACTTTTCAATTGAAAAACTCGAACATAGTATAATATATGTATATATATTTATATGGTAAAATATCAGGTCATCTAGAATAAAAAATGTATGGGGAGGGGTCTGCCCTTTTCAGTTTTAATTCTTCACTTGACCTGTATTTTTGACTTATTTTTCTCTTTTAAAACTAGATATGCAACTTATTTTTTAAATTATAACCAAAGAATTTTTATACATATATATATATATATATATATATACTATACTAAGATTGATATTGGTAATGTGTACATGATATCGTTACTGTAAAAAATCGATACTGGTAGTGTAATTCTTTCCGTATATATAAATCGTTCAAATGGACCTATTTTTTGTGTATCATAATATTGTACCGCACTAGGCAACTGTTCATGATTGCCACAGTCACTTGTCTCAACAGATACTTTATTATTGGCAATTGTATTTTGAAGTTGTCTTTTCATTAGTAGATTATTTGATTGTAAAAGGTCATTTTCCATATAATTACTTATATAAAGAGCATTCTGGGATCCTGATAAAAATGTTGGTCAAAAACTGGATCACACGTCTTGTACAGTCGACAAGAAAAATAATGTTCAAAATTTTCCTTTGCGCGTATCATTAGTTTGTTTAGTATGTCCAGTGGCGTCATTTGAGGTTTTACTAGGCGGGGGCAAAATTTTGACCGGCCCCTTTACAAATAATAAATATTTAAAAACGTTAATAGTTAATAAGCAAAAAAAAAAAAAAGTCTTCACATTCTTCGC